>BOPP01000368.1:307550-332026 GCA_017312745.1 Gryllus bimaculatus | reverse complement strand
ATTTACGCAATTCTGACGTTCGTGAATATAAAAATGTTAATAGCTTTAAATTCCATTCGGCTTTTTTTATGATTATTTTTGGTCATTATTGAAGGCTGTCAAATTTTTTTATGACTCAAACGATCATCTATTTAACTCAAATTGGGATTCCTAATAGTCAATTATGCTTTTCTCTCGTTTCTCATTATTTTCTAAATATATTTCTATCTAAAATTAGATTTCGTATCCTCATATGTTATCTGGATTTTTGTAAATAACGCATACTGAGGGTAGCATACTTTTTCTTGGCATTTATGATGTAATGTAAAAGTTTAAGGAAATACGTTTGTGAAAGGTTCATATCGAATTGCTGCAAACTCGGCATTTTCAAATTAAAGTTTAAGTATTGAGTTAAAGATTAAGGTAAGAAGTCACTCCGTTCTTTGTTATAATTTTCCAGCCTCCGCTTGAAATTGTGTGCAAGGAGCCGAGAAAGTAACCAATCAAAGCAGAATTCTATTAAGTCGACATCGATCTGGCTATTTGCGAGTAGTTGGGATTCAAATTTTGCAAGTATTGGAACTCAAACTTACAAGCTAACAGCTTTCAGCGCTCGACTTCTAGATTTCTGACCCCTACGCAAACAAAAGACTGAGGCTTTTCCTTTTCAATTATTGACCAAAAACGAAAGAACGACTCATGGGGAACGGCGTTGCCATTAATCAGGAGATCCTAGACAACCATAAATCGAATTTGATTTCCGTCAATGCGTGAGCAAAGTTGGTGCAGAAGTTGAGTTCCTCTGCACATCACTCTGCCAGGTTCCTATCAGCAATAAGCAATATTAATATATTATTACTTGTTATCTAATTGTTTTATATCTAATATTTTAAGATCGTATTCAATTGTTTTAATCTGTACAAATAATTAATGTTTACTTTCGTATTTATGAACTAAAATATTATTTGTTTGTTATTTTATTGGGGCCTCTATTATATTTTATTACTATCATCTAGACCACGCTTTGAGTTTGAGTCTCTAGGCAACTGAATAGTTTGTCTAGGTGGGAATCCGCCCTAGCCATTCCAGTAATTTGCATTTTAAATTTCGGTTTATCGACGAAAAGTATTTTTGCCCTCTTTTTTTCTCAAGCATACCCATAGTAAGGCTATGGGGAAGGAAGGGGGAAAACAGGAAAAGAGAGAAAAACTCGAAGGGACAGAAAAACAGGTGAAATGTGGGTCAAATACTCTTGCGAGGGAGACTCGGAGACCTGCGAAACCACGGGTTGTCAAACTGCCAGCGGCAACGGTGTAATAAAGGAAACGGGGGGGGACATATTTCGGAACTACTAACATTATCAAGAATACCTGCCAGCGGATGTCACTGCTTGAGCTGTAGTACAAATTCCGAATTCGACCCTTCTTGGAAATTTGAGATATTGGATGTAATACGCCCCCTCCGAAAATCGATAATAGACCCATTAAACTGTGATGGAAAAAACTATATTTAACACTACTCAAAGATTTACATTATTTCGTCTTGATTGCACCGTAATAATGTACAAAACTATTTTCATCTTTTCAATTGCACAGGTCAAAATGACTGAGTGAGGTGGCTCAAAGCATCAACTGATGTCACTACAGTGCCTCCACCGAGGAGTCCTAGGTTCGAGTACCGATGATGTGAGGATATTCGACATTACCTACATAGCTAGGTCGAGTTCAATCGCTGTCTGAAGGAGATTTCTAGCAGCTTGCTGCTCCGAAGGGCATTTTTTTGAGATATCTCCGATCAACACCAGGCAAATGCCCTAGCAGTACCCTAACAAACGGTCCATGGACCGCTCGCAATCTTCCCTTTCTGTTGCTTGTCCTATCCTCACCACTTACATACACGTACACTTACACCTCCTTCAGTCTGTATCTTGTAGCTTGTCCCCGCTGGGGCGTCGCACCACTTAGAGGAGATATCTGGATGGGGAGAACAGACGAATAGGTCGGCGCCGGATCTCACCTTTCAAAGAGGAAAAAACACCGCCACCTCCCGCGATAAACAAATGCACTTCACGTACGGGACTAATGACCATAGCAGCTGCCGCGCCCGGAAACACTAAATCAACCAATCAATCATCCTAGTCCGTTTTATTTACTTAATAATAAAATATGTGATACTTTAAGTAAAAGGAAAAGGGCGCTCTAAAATATTGTTGTCTTCTCCTTTTGTTTTATATCATTCTGCATACGCCTCGATTATAATCATTGATCGATCAAATCAATCAATCAATCATCCTAGTACGTTTTATTTATGTACTAGTAAAACAGGTCATACTTTAAGTAAAAGGAAAGGGGCTCTCTAAAATATTGTTGGCTTCTCTTGTTTTAGAGCGTGCTGCAAACGCCTCGATTATAATCATTGCAGCAATTTATGCGTTAAAACCCTAGTAACTGAGGAAATTTATTAGTTTTATTCTTCCGCCGAAAACAAATGGCTCCCAAGTTCCTCTCGTGAGATTAGAGCAATGCCGCAAATCAAAGGCTCTACCGGGAATCGAAGAAACTAATCCGGGAAGGGCCATCTCTATCGGATAGTAAGTGGGAGTGGGGAGAAAAGAGTTGGGAAACCGGAGGCGAAAAAAAAATGTCTGGAAAACGGTTGCCGAACCAAGATGTAATGTAGGTCAAAGGAGTCGTAAACTGCGACTGGGATGTGTTACGCAAATTGATGTCGTAGAGCAAACTCAGGGGTTTTCTAAATGACACTGATAAATATCAAGGACTGACGATCTTCATATGCAATTTCGCCTTAACTGAAAGAGAATCCAGAATATACTTATGCCATGTTCTTTCTATCTCTCTCTTTCTCTACCTCTCCCTTTTTATTTCTTATTTTCTCCCTCTTTTTCTGACCCCCCTTTTTTGTATTCTTCTCTCTCTCTCTCTCTCTCTCTATATATATATATATATATATATATATATATATATATATATATATATATATTATTTGTGTCTATTTTGCCCTCTCTTTTTACCATATTTTAGGTGAGTTGTATACCAGGAGAAGCTGTGGCTTCACATCGGCCCATCGATCTAGGGATAGGAGAATAGGCAGAAAAATAGTTTACGCACAGTCTGTGGCACGTTGTTTAACACTAAAAACCCCCATGGCGCCTTTGAGAATCGTCGCGCCATTTTACTGCTTGTTATTTTCCTCTTTAAGTAAATAGGCATTTGTTATTTTAGGAATTTTCAACATTTCCCTTTATTTATACTGTGCAGAAGCCTGAGGCTTTTAAAATACGTATGGTTTGATTTTTCCACGCTAGCGAGAAAGATAGGACGAATTTAGACGTCTGTGGGAGAATTCTGGCAGCCGGCTGTTCTGTCCTGGTGATTACTCCGATCAACACCAGAGGAATGAGGGAACAGTATTTTACTAACCGGTCCACGAACTACGCGCAGTCTGTCCTTCCTTATGCTTTTTCCCTTACACACTTTGTCTCTCTCTGTCTCTCTCTGTATCTGTCTCTCTCGCTCTCTCGCTCTCTCTCGCTCTCTCTTGCTCTCGCTCGCTCTCTCTCTCGCTCGTCCTCGCTCTCTCTCTCTCGCTCTCTCGCTCTCTCGCTCTCTCTCGCTCTCGTTCTCTCTCTTGCTCTCGCTCTCTCTCTCTCGCTCGCTCTCTCGCTCTCTCTCTCGCTCGCTCTTTCTCGCTCTCTCTCGCTCTCTCTCGCACTCTCTCGCTCTCGCGCTCGCGCTCTCGCTCTCTGTCTCTCAGAGCTTGATTGCTGTCGGAACGCGTTGTCGTTAGGGCGTTGCGATACCTCTAGAACAAAATAGAAAAAGTCGAGGACAAACAATTGGTAACTTCAATTTGTAAATTGAACAACTTTCGTTAACTCAAAATTAATTTTCCATTTAACTTTATCATATTTACGAATTAATTAAATTATTAGTAAAACGATATTATATCATTATAAACTCTATTTATTTCCTATTTTATTTCCTAATATTATTATACTCCTATAGATCCAGTACTACCACTAATTGACATTAAGTTTTATTAATAATAATTACATTATATTATATTATATAACTATTTGTATTAAATTAATAAATAATTTGGGACGCGTTCTGGGACCTAATTTTTGTTTTATAATTTTTATTTCCTCGGGCACGCATAACTGCTTTACAAGAATTGTTTTAGTGTAAATTACAATTCAGATCACAAACCTACTGAAGTAAATAACTAAAATCAATAATACGTTTCAAACATTCATACATTCATTCTTTAAATTAACAGAAATATGGGAAGTCCAACTGGTTCCTCATTATTGTTAACAGTTTTCAGAAAATTTGTTGTTTATTCCTAGTATTGATTATTCTTTTTTGAAAGATTTTTGGGGGGTCAGCAAACTTTATGAATCAAGAATTTCTCTTCCCTATCATACGTGTCGGGAGAGGAAGCTTAGAGACGTTCTGGGTGGGGCGGTGTTCAACGGGCGTAGATTCCAGACGGGAGAAAATCTCGACGTGTATTTGGCGTCAGTTGTCACTTTCTAGCGGAGGTAGATCACCGCCACCTCTCGAAACACAACATTCAGTACTTGCAACTAGTGCTTATAGCGTTAACACTCCCGCAAGCACAAAAATAATCAATTAATATTTTTCAAAATAAAATTTATAAAGAACGCCCGGAGACGTCATTTTCTATCCAGAAGTGCCCCCGCCTACAGCTTCTGTGGTACGTATAACGCTTAAAATTTTTAAATATAGGACAGTTATTTGATTAGGGAGCAACGTGGCTGATGTACTTGTGAAGGAAAATGTATACATGCAAAAAAATGCAATTCATTTACATTTCTAAAAGCGTTTTCAGAATATGCGGAATTATATTTTCCACGGAAAGAGACGTAAAGCTTATTTTCATTATTTCATTTCATGACATTTCTCGGAAGCACATTTAATTTAATAACCAAATTGTAAGGACGCTTGGTCCTGAAGCCATAAACATATTTTCAGTTCGACGAAATGTTTGTCACGCTCCGTTAATAAAACGAAGCCCCGACAAATTCAGTTCTACCTTTTCAGTGCCTCAATGGCGCAATATCAAAACTGAGTACCCAACTCCTCAGCTACGCACGCACAGCTGAAACGTCTTCTCGCTACGAGAAAAGCGGAGATTTGAGACAGAGGCAACACCTCTGCTACTAAAATTATTCCTAAAAATTTTCCAAAAAGTATGTAAGTGCAAACAAATAATATAAGGATTCATCTTCGGAAGCGTTGGACTTTTCTTTTTACTTTCTTGCCTACTTCGTAGTACTTATATACTAAGGAGAAACTAATGAAATGCATGCAATAAATCTTGCTCCCGTGTGTAGTAAATTACTTTCTCTAACTCGTTGTGTAGTGAGAATCCACTTTATTGTGAGTGCTTGTAGGATGTGCTTGAAGTGTTTTTGTAGGTGCTTGAAGGAGAAAGTAATGAAATGCAGGAGAGATATTGGCGTTTTTCGTAAGAAAAACTCGTTTTGTGGGCCCCTATACAGAAAAGGTGAATAATTCTTGCTCCCGTGTGTTTACTTTACTTTCTCTCTTTACTTTATTACTTTCTCTAACACGTTGTGTAGCAGACGTTTTGTGAGTGATTGTTACAGGAAAACTGGTATACTGCAAAACGTCACTCAGAGAATAAAGTTTAGCGGAGATGTGTACAAAGGCTCTAATTTGTTATTAATGGGTATCGTGGCCCCGTATCGGGTAATATACTGTCTCTTAATCTCGAGGTCAAAACAATGTGCAGAACGCAGAATTCATTAAGTGATTAGAGGGTGCAGTATTGGCTTTAGTCAAAATCTCTTTCTTCTTTTACTTATTTTTTTTTTAATTTATTCATCTCTGTTTATTATTCCTCTTTCTTTTCGCCTTTATTCTTCCTCTTTTCCTCGGTGTACCAAATGATGTTAGTGTCGCATCTCAATTGCAGAGATCGCCACAATACAAAAGCGTACCTTCCGACTTTAGCTCAGAGGCATTGCCGCTGTCTCTGCAGAGACTGGCGGAAATGCGCTACGAAAAGATGCCCTTTATAATGAACAAAGAAATGAGGAAATTATACAAATTATTCTGTATACTTACATATTCTTCCTTTCTCTATATTAATATACAATTTACAATACATCTTCTTAACACATGATTATATATGCTTACAAATTAACCCATTAACGCTCCACGTCCTCATTTCAGTACTCACATTTCTCATTAACTCAAATTTTCTTCATTTGCCCTAGTTTGCGAATTTTATTTGTTCAATAGACGTAGACATCTTAAACGAAATACATAAGCAAGATTTGGCATTCCTGAGCATTAAATGTCCAAATAACACAGACGTGTAGAGCATTGTTCGCTCCTGGCCAGAGTGTATTCATAACCTGCGTCGGTTCGAATTTTCATCCAAAACCAAGCTTGACTGCTATACACTTATGTTTAAGACGGAGGGGCCGGTGTGAAGGAAACGAAAGGTTACTGCGCACCGACGTTTATGAATCTGAAGCCCGATGGTATTTTTGATACTCTGGTAGCTCCTTTTTGCACTTCAGATTCACCTAATTTGAATAAATGGTTATGAACGGAAAGAAAATGAATAATTACAATTAATGTATGAACATGTGTTTTGAATGATTTGTGAACAAAGTTTTATTACATAATCTAATAAAACTATTTTATACATAAATAACATTGAGTGCAAACGCTACCTTTGCTCAATTTGGTACTAATGGTTTAATGAGCTTAAATTTAAAACGGAACCGTTGTGCCGCTTTTGTTGGCTTGTTCCTTTGGCGCCACAAGCGTTGACTAGAATCACCGTTGGCTTGATTATGGTCATCACCTTCACCACAAATAACACCTGCAAAGGTGTGCAAGTTTGTGGAATTTTATTTGTTCGACAGTATCGCTGATTACGACGTGACCGATTACGATGACTATCTTCTGAAGTTATGTTTGCAAAATGGCGAAATGAGCGCACAGGCTCCACGTTCGACTTGCCTCGACCGACTGACTTTCTGACGTTATGTTTGCAAAATGGCGAGAGAGCGCACGGGCTTCACTTCGAATTCCACCGGTAGACTGACCTTTCCTTGCCTTCTGTCCGGGAGCGCGAGAATTTCGGCAACGTCGCTCGACCTGTGCGCATGAGCGTTAGAAGCTCTGTAGTAAAATGAGCGTTTTTGAAACAGGCGTGAACGGAGTGACTGTCTCGGCATGTCAGGCCGCTCCCGCACGAGCTACGTGGCCGCCTGGGAAGCACGGCGCTCCCGCAAGCGCAGCCATTTCCCCTGCCTCCGCTCGCGTTTCCCCTCCAAGTTCAGGAAGTGGTGCGGACGCGCGAACTGAAGCGGCGCACAGCGGAGAACAGTCATTTTTTTGACTGATTAGTGATTCCGAGTGTCAACAGATAAAGTCATTAGCACCGTAAGTGTAGTGCTTATTTTTACTCGGGAGGTGGCGGTGATTTCTTCCCCTCTGAGATCCAGCGCCAACCCACATCTCGGATAGTGGGTTGTTTCCTAACCAGGTATCTCTCACCAGCGAGGATCCCCCTACCGGCTTAGTCTCTAAGCTCCAGAGCGGTCGCGGTGTCCCGGCATGTGCGTGGTAGTGCAATGCATGTTAGCATGCTTGTAAGGGGTGAGGGTATAACAAGGAAAGGGATAGAAAGATCGCGCGCGGTCTGTGGCCCGTTTGTTAGGGTACTGTTATTGCCTGCTATCGATCGGAGAAAACACGGAAAACTACCAATCAGTATATATATGCCATATTTGTTCTACGAAACGACCTAGATTTGAATTACGATTAAATTATTCACTATTTATTATTATTTCATACTTACTTTCTTTTTAAATTCTACATTGTATAAACGCTTTTTCTAAAAGGCAGAAATATATTTGAATGACAAATTATTGCTTTGTTGTCATTACGTGTTGTTTTATTAAATCATTCAGTTGTTTGTTGTATACAACAAGAATGTGAAATAAAATAACAAGGCACTGTAAGTTAACAATTCTGTCGGATATCTCTTTGTACATGTAAGAACCTTTGTCTCTTAAACCTCCTAACCTGGAAGTAGGAAGTTAATGTCATTACTGTATCGAAAATCAAGATACTTTCGATTTAAAAAGTGTAAGTTTAGTCTAATAATTTTACTCTGGTAATTTTAAATCTGATGTATTATTGAGAAAATGAGATTGAAAATAGCTAGAGTTGTGGCAATAATTTGTTAAATGACTTTCCCCCAACGCCCAACGAGCTAGAATATACAACATAGAGTGACTGCCATCTTTGCAGCAAATTGCCGTCAAAGCAGCGCCCTCGCGAAAAACAGATTATTCTAGTATTCCGTTTGGCGCTGATTAAGGCCGGGTGGGTGCGGACCGCCCGAAATATAAATCCTCTTACTGTGTTTCACGACCAAAAACCAATCATTTAAAAACGAAATCTCAGTATGTAAGACTAACAAATACAGAAAAATGTTGCTTACTGCATCGCTTACTTCATAATAATGGAATCTGTTGAAATTTTATTGCAATTAGCACAACGGCTGAAATTGAATGTTATTGCAATAAGAATCAAGTAAACAGATTACAAATAAGGCAACAAACTCGAAAAGTGAAATATTTGTAGTTTGATGACTTCTATTTCTACAGTTATATGTCGAAAATGCTAAAGGCATTATGAATATTACTATTCTAACCATTAAAATAGTTCCGATAAACGAAAAGACAACAATATGGAAATAAGTCGCCACCATCAGGCACCTATTATGTTTTCACTGCAAAAAGCATGGCGTCGAGCGTCGAACAAGAGCGTTGAAATCATACGGTAAGCCACTCTATGTAGTATATTCTAGATCGTTGGATTTCCCAATGTCTTTCCAGGGAAAAATATCCATTGATGAACCGGCACACCAGAGAAATTTGTACACCCCTTAGCATTAAATCTCGTGTCAAATGCTCTGCCTCGACTCACTGCACGCAAACTCTAGTGCGCTAGTTACCTTGTCCGCGACCTTGAAATACCTGCTCTAGCGCATTGATCTCCAACCTGGGGCCCGGGAGCCGTATACGTCCCCTGGCTTAATTTTTGGTTGGCTCGCAAGCAAATACTCAAATACTCGATTCAAACGCAAATAACCGAGACGATTCTTTGACCCTCCATAATTTTCTCTCTTAATAACATTTGGAACTAATACCTTCTCCTACTAACAGTACGTCATGGTGCGTGAGCTTGTTTTGTAAATGTACAGAAATATAAATAAATCCATAAACACTATTGTTTATCACCTGCTGCCAAAAGCATATCTGACCAAAGCATATCTGTGAATATTCAATAAAAAGAATACTAATTTTGACGACAATGCAATCTAAGGAGACCTTTCATGTGTATAAATATTGTTCTAAGTTGTCCCAAAAATTCCAATAATTCATTTCAACATCGTAGAGATTTTCCCCGGGCCAAATTTGACGAATATTCATGTAAGAAAATATCCTAGGAATAGTTTAGGCTATAGAGATTTTCACAGACGAACAGTCAGACGGACGCGTAGAAAAACACTTTCGGTTTAAGGAGATCCCATAACAAGGATTTACGTTGAAATAACGACTTTCCGCAACATTATATCTACCACGTATATACGTACGTATACAAACAAGAAAGTAAAAAAATACTCACGTATGACTTGTAATATTAAGTAATTATTAAAATGTAAATTATAAATATTTTTGTGAAAGTATCACTAGTAATAATCCTGCGTTTTATGTTGTTTTTAATAAAGCAACACTACACTTTTTACCAAAAGAAAATGTCTTCCTTGTACTAGCTAAAATGCATAAAGCAGCTCGTCTAGCGGATTAGCGGTCAGTTGGTCTCATCGTGTACTGTAGAACTTCAGGCGCACGCAACCCGCAATGCACAGCACACTGCGCATCGCGAAAGAGAGGCCACAGTATACGGGAGTGGAGCGGCGCGTGACCGGGCGGGGGAGGAGGGGGTGGGGTGCGGCGTGAGGGCGAGGGAGTCTTTGGGAGCGGTGGCGCGCTGGCGTCACGGCTGTACGCGGTTGGCGCTCTGCGCCTCCCCTCCCTGCCCTTCCCACGGTTCCCCTTCCTCACCCCTGCCCCTCCTCTCACCAACCCACATCCTTCTTC
Source organism: Gryllus bimaculatus (assembly GCA_017312745.1). Taxonomy (NCBI): domain Eukaryota; kingdom Metazoa; phylum Arthropoda; class Insecta; order Orthoptera; family Gryllidae; genus Gryllus; species Gryllus bimaculatus. The sequence goes on along the minus strand of BOPP01000368.1, from coordinate 321,843 downwards.
TGTTACTTTGCTCTGGGCTCTTCCATATCCCGTTTCTTTGCCGTTCTCATCCTTCCGGTCGCTGCACCGTTCTCTTACTCCTCCCTTCTCTGCGCCCTTTACATCTCCATGTCCTCTTCCCTAGGCAACTCTTGACACGTGTCGTACCCATTTAAAGCTGATTCAAATGCCTCTCCATGTTTCTCTTTCCTTTCCCCTTACCCTACCAACTTTCCGTGGCTTGTCATGACCTTCTTTGATTCCCCCTCCCTGAACTTAACCTGCCGCCGTGACAGAAGCCCTCCCATCTCTTGTTTCTTTCCTAACCCTTTAACAGCTCCTCTCCCAAGCTCTACGTTCTGCCCATGCCCTCTCCCTTTACTCGCCTTGCTCTATATCACTGCAATTTCACTGCCTCTGGCCGCTTCGGCCTTCTCCTTCCCCGTCCTCTCCTTCGCGCGGACCCTAATCTTTTCCCTTCCCTCCCTCTGCGCCTGCCCCTCCTCGCCCTTCTTCTCGATTACCCACCCCTTTGCCTCGCTCTCCTCTTTTACTATTCCTCATTCCTTACAACCTGCTCCTTATTTTACTTTTCCTACCCCAGTCTCTGACCTGGATCTGGACTAGTCTTCACTTAGGTCTAGTCCTTCCCTATTCCTGGAACCTTCCTTTCCTACCTGCCCCATCCCCTACTCAGTCCTTTCGCTGCGCCTGCCTTCCCCTTGCCTCTAGGTCCTTCGCCTATTCCTGGTCCTTCCTCTAATCCCCTGCCTTTTCTTCTCCCCACTGCTGCCCCATATCTTGCTTCCTACACCTTCCCAGCCCTCTCCTCCCTTGCTTCGAGTCACCGCCCCCTCATCTACATATTCTCTCCTTCCCTTCTCCGCTTACTCCTTTTTCCTTCTTTCCAGCAACCTCCGCTTCCTGCCCCCTCCCGCTGTTCTTCGCTTTGCCTTTCCCATCCTGGTCTAGTCCTTCAACTATTCCTTTGTCCTTCTTCTACCCCTGTCTCTTTCTTGGCTCCACCTCTTGCCCCAAATGCTTCTTCTCTGCACTCTCCCAAGCCTTCCTCCCCTCCTTCGACCTATCCGCGCCCCTTCATCTGCATATTCTCTCCTTCCCTCCCCTCCTACTCCTTTTTCTGCAGCAACCTCCGCTTCCTGCCCCCTCCGGCTCCACCTCTGCCCCCTCCTGTCTCGCCTTGCCTTTCCCTCCACGCCGCCCAAACCGTCCTCCACCCGCCCCGCCTCCCCTTCGACCGCCCGAGTTGGCCCCTCCCGTCCGGTCGAGGGCCTCGCAAGCGGAGTGCTCCAAGTTCGCTCCGCAGGTACGCGTTTACCCTGCAAACGCAGCGCGCGCGCGCAATTCAGGTAATGGCCACGGCGCCACCGTCGCTCCGTGGAGACCCTACCCGTGAACTCCGCGCGCAGCCAATGAAGGCCCTCCGCAACTTTCGCCATTACGGCGCGACCGTCTACCATTTGCAGGGTTGTCTATTGCTACACGAAAAACAGTACAGTTGCAGTACCAGATCCATGATACTGCAACAAGTTACCTTGTTACAGTATCATAGATATTGTATACTGCAACTGTTATTTTTCTCGTGGAGCGAACCTGTGCGTATATATCGCAAGGAAGGAAGTGCTATTGAAAAGTTAAGGCAGAAAACACTGCATATCCGTGAACTTGCATTGTGTTTTATATTTACCAAGATATTTACACGTTAATACATGAATATTGTTTTGGCGTATAGCAGCAAATTCTGTTAACAACTTTACCTTAATATTTGTAACATAATGGGTTAAATTCAATTTTCAAATAATAATCAGAACTCCCTCGCCTCCTTGATGTTTTCCGTAGATATCACGAGAATAATATATAAGAAAATAGATTGAATGCTTATAATTGAAAGTCATAAAAAATGTTTTAATGATCACACCACACGGTGTTCTCTAAGCAAGACCAACTTCTAATCCATTTCCCGCGAACTAAGTTGCGCATAACGCCATCTTCCGTTTCCATTCCAGCCGCCCATTCTATCTCTACTCATAGGAGGGCCAGCAAAATCGTTCACTTAACAGCTCTGATATACGGATGATACTCGTATGATGTATATTACTGATGTATATGTATGTATACTCTTATGATTTGGTACTCGTATAATGTATATCTGTGTACTGAGTGAAGTGTCTCCGGGCGTACCGTGCTGACTTCGGAATCGGTGTTCAATCCCCGTGCCAGCCATCCTGACCGGGGTTTCGTGGTTTCTCTCGGTCATCCAAGCGAATACTGGGATGGTTCTACTGAAAGGTCTCGACTGGGAAACCGGCGTGGCTAGCCGAATTTGTTACCAACGTTATGTCGTGAAGGTTGAGTAAATACGAGATATCATGGATGACCAACTAGGAAACCCGAGATCTAACGCCGCTGAGAAAAATTGTCCTTTGCGGGACATATGATGCCTAAATATAAATATAAAAAATGCGCAGTGTTTGTTCCTTATATCGTCAGCATAGATTAACACGGAGAGGAAACAATTGCTATTTTTCCCAATATTTTGAGGTTTATTTACATTTTATAACTGCGTAAAATGCTTGATACGTAATAATATGAAATGTTAATGGTATGTTAATTAAAAATATAATACGTGCTAAGTGTTTATAAAATATTTGACTTACTAATATATAATATAAATGAGTAGAAAATAAAATAATGTGATTCAATGACTTAGAGATTTATTAATTCATAAGTACAAAGTATACTATTACCGGCACGACAATGGTCCAAAAATTGTCTAAAAATCAGAGAGTTACGTTAAAGTGCATACGAGTTGCCTAAAAATCGGGAGTACATGTCACATGTGTAATTTCGTTACATGACAAGTTTATTGGCAAAACACCAATATCTACGACCTCTCTACATGATCTAGAAATGTGTAACCTTTATTCTCAGAACCTGAAAATACACTTATTTATTTTTATATATGTTATGTACTGTAATATATACAAGCATATTGGTTTATTATATGTTATATACAATACGGCAGGAAAGACCCCCCTTACCGAGCAGAACCAAAACGTCCTATTAAAATTTGAATTTATGTGGTTAGCAACCAAATCGTTGCAAAATAAGCGAAGGGGACAAAACTTTCAGTACCGATTATTGTTGTAGTGATTGCGCAACTAACTTTTTATTTTGTTTCAAGCTGCCGCGCTCGCTAACAACATTACTCTTACAAGCACTCCTACCAACAAGGCTCTGCTACTGCAGAGAGACGATTAATATTATGTACTATTATGAGCATTAAAAGTACATACTCGTAATATTATATAATATATTACATAGAACAAAAAATGCAGCTCATTACTGAAAAGTTGGCCAACAAAACGCATGCGAGAGTTTTCGACCAGTGCAAATAGAGCATTCAGAAGTCGTTGATGAAGAGTAGACGCGAGTGAACCGAGTCCTCGTGTGTAGATGGAGTGGTCCAAAGTTGCAGCGATCGAGGTCCCTGTGCGTAGAGCTCTCGCATCTGTCCGCGGCATCAAGGGCGGCGCCCCAAGGGTATTACGGGCTGCTCCAGGTCGCTTTGCCGGCGCACGGGATCTCGAGCGCGCCGCCACCGCCGCCGCCGACGACGACGACGACGCAAGTGCTGCGGCAAACTCCGAGAGCCCTCGTGGCGAAGCCCTCGACCGCACGGGCGAACTCTAGCGGTCGAACGAGGAAGCGGCGCGGGAGGCGGTGGCGGGCGAAAGGAAAGGTCACGAGTTTGGAACAGCTTCGTAGAATCTTTCTCAGTCATGCTCGATACGGGATTGAAACGGAAATTGTGTGTTTAGTTTGTAAAGTGACAAAAAAGCGCCTAAAACGATAGTTAAAATGAAAAAGACTTATACACATGAGTTCAAAAAATAGATACACTTGTTCAGAGGCATCGACATTGTTTTGCTGCTAAGGGGGGAGAGGCATTTTGAACACAAGTATTAAAACATTTAACGAAATAGCGAGAAAGAATCACAGCCGTTTGTCTTCCCGTTCCAAATGTATTCGAAGTCAACGAGGGTATACATTTTTGAACCCCTTTGTACATTCTCTGAAGTCAGAAATTAGTTTTCATTTGTATACAAAACACTCAATATATCCAATATCCAATCATATGAATATCAGCCTTTTTTTTTACTTTTGTGAATTACAATTTCAGAAAGGGAGAAATACCACCAACTTCCCGGACAAAATATGTACTATACATACGGGACTAATTGTTATAGCAGTTGAAACACCAGGAAACACAAAATAACACAATCATATTTAATTTACAAGAGTTTATTGTTAATTTGATAAAATGAATTTTTCTCAAATTTACCAAATACACCCAAAAAATTAATATTTTTCTAGTTTCCTAAAATGTGACATTTTACTGCCCTTTCAGCAAATATCCTTCAATAACCTCTCGCGACAAACTCCTTATAGTGAAACTCGAAATTTATATCAGTACGGAAGGCAGCGAGGTATAATCACGTCTTCGCATAAAGATCCATTCAGACCACTGTTTAATGACGTCAACAAATCGTCCTTTGCCTCTATCTGCCTTAGAAGCACATCTTCCTTCAGACGAGTTCCGTGACTGGGAGTAAGTGCGGCCATTTGCACAGCCAGCGCGTTCGCGGTCTCAGGAGGCCAAGGGGTTCACGCGCGGCTCCTAAAACTCGCGAGCGCTGTAAACTTGTTCTCACAAACCCATGCGTCATGAAGTGCCTACTTCGAATACAAAAGGCTCCTAAAATGGAAGAAAAATGGGAGTGAAAACAATGTGATTTCAAACAGGACTTAGGACATTTCTTCGGCCCATAATGGCCGGCTGCGATTGCTCAGGGCGTCAACTGACGTCACTGTATTGCCTACAAACGGGAGGTCCTAGAGTTTGAGTCCCGTTGGTGGCGGATTTTCGACACTAGGTACATTGGTCGAATTCAGCCGATGTCTGGAGGAGAATGAGTGGTCCCTCTAATCTGTAGTTTTCTGCGGTTTATCCCAACAACGCCAGGCGAACGCCGAAGCAGTACCTAACAAACGGGCCACGGACGGCGCGCGATCTTTCCTTCCTCTTCCGGTCTTATTCTCACCAATTATAGACACACGTATTACACAACAATACATGTCGGGAGCTTAGAGATAGCACCGGTTAGGGCGGTGCCCCGTTGAGAGAAGATACCTGGTTGGGGAAAACTCCGCAAGCTGACTTGTATGTCGGCGCTGGATCTCGCCATCCAGCGAAGGGGGTGAGATCACCATTGTCTTCCTGGATCAAGACATGCCCTACACTCACGGGACTAATGACTTTAGCAGTTGACGCACCGGGAAATATCTATCTATCAATCAATTAGTAATTTAAAAAAGAAAGACATGATGTGCCTTGAGAGACTCGCTGTCGGTTTCCTGGGTACCCGATGCTTATACAAGAGGATTAGGGATCGGCCAGAAGGAAGGCAAGAAGCGTGTGCGGATCATTCAAGCGGGCAGCTTTAATAATATCGCTGGTGAAGTTCATTACCTCCAGATAATCAAAGAAAGGTGTTGCTAGCTATCTATATATTCATACCAAACAACATCTTTCTTTAAGTCGGGAGAGATAGCTCAGGGCATCAACTGAGGCCACTGCAGTCCATCTGACCGAGAGGTCGTTCTTTTGAGTCCCGACGGTGGCAGGATTTTAGACACTAGCTTGTCAGTATACGTCGAATTCAGTCGCTGTCTGGAGGAAAATTTCAGAAGCCGGCTGCTCTGATCGGTAGTTTTCAGTGTTTTCTCCCATCAACACCAGGCGAATGCCGAAGCAGAACCCTACCAAACGGGCTACAGGCCGCACGGTCCTACCACATCCTTGTCCTATCCTCTCCCCTTACACACACACACAAACTAACACGCACTACACAAGCACATATGCCAGGCAACCGGTCGGGAGCTTATCGCTTGTCCCGGCTGGGGAAGTCCCTCGCAGGAGGGAGATATCTCGCTGGGGAAAACTCCGCTAGCCGGCGGTAGGCCAGCGCCGGATCTCGCCATTCGGGGGGAAGATCACCTACCAAGCTAAAACATGCCCTACACTTACGGAACTAGTGACCCTGGTAGTTGACGGGCCCGGTATCAATCAATAATCTTTCTTTCATTAATGGTGGACAGCTGTTTAGCGAACGGCTTCGAAATTTGTCAGCATTTGCCCACAATGAAACATTTCCGACAGCTTCTATAATTCTCTATCCAGGTACTTAGCTGCTGTCTAACATCATGTAACTATCAGAACTCGAACCCAGGATCTTAAAATTCAGTTTCTGACCTCCAAGTACATACCCATTAGCAAATTTCTGAAAGAAGTGTAGAAATATCGTAGTTTCAAATTTATAATAAATTCTGGAACTTAAATTATTTTCCGAGTAATCTGAATAGGTATTCAAAGGTTAAAGATTCAAAAATGCAAGTTAAAAGCTGCTCATTCATTTGATAACACAAAAATTCATATACAAAACTCCATTCACGTTTTCCTTTCTTCAAACGTTTGCATCTTTTGTAATAAAATAATTCTTGCTTTTTTTGCCTGTCAGAAAAACTGAAAGAGTCTCATTAATATCTGCGCCATAAATTGTTCACAATTTCTGCTTGAGAGACTCCAGAACTTGAAGATTCGATGATCAAAAAGCCAAGAAAAAAAACTTTCCCGAGCGAACTACTTTTTAAAGCCTCTAGCCCCTGCAATCCGAGCTCTTTGTTGGAACTGCTGACAACAAAATCATGTTTGCCAACGTTCGCGGAGCCCACAAAGAAGGAAACAAGAAGCGGCGGGTAAGTGGAGAGCGCAGCGGGGGAGGGGGTGGGGGGAAAGGGGTCGGGGCGAAGTTCAAAAGCAAGAGCGCCGGGGGACAAAGACGCAGCATGTAAGACGCCGGGAGAGCGCAGTGGGCGCTGCACCAAAAAGTACGTAAAACAAATGCTTGATGTTTCCGGGCGAGCCAACTGTGTCATCAAAAGTATCCGGACACGCGGCTGAAAATGACTTATCAGTTCGTGGCAACCTCTATCGGCAAAGCTGGAATTCAATAGGGTGTTGGTCCACCCTTAACCTTGTATTCTTGGCTATCCGGGATGAGCCGCGTCTCAGTTAATTGGACTAACGTTTCGGCGATCTTGCTGTGGCCTTCTCCAGAGCTATACTGCTGACGCAGAGAGCTACACGCAGTATAGCTCTGAAGAAGGCCACAGCAAGATGGCTGAAACATTAGTTCAATTAACTGAGACGCGGCTCATCCTGGATAGGCAAGAATACATTGACTCCGGCCGCGGAAGCCTGCGAACCCAAACACCCTTAACCTTGATGACAGCTTTCACTCTCGCTGGCATACTTTCAATCAGGTGCTGGAAGGTTTCTTGGGGAATGGCAGTCTATTCTTCACGGAGTGCTGCACTGAGGAGAGGTATCGATGTAGGTCGGTGAGTCCTGGCAGAAAGTCGGCGTTCCAAAACATCCCAAAGGTGTTTGGTAGGATTCAAGTCAGGTCTCTGTTCATTACAGGGATGTTATTGTCGAGTGACCACTCCACCACAGGTCGAGCAGTATAAACAGGTGCTGATCGTGTTGAAAGATGCCATCCCCGAATTGCTCTTCAACAGTGGGATGCAAGAAGGCGTTTAAAACATCAACATAGACATGTGCCGTAGTTGTGCCACACAAAACAACAAGGAGTGCGATCCCCCTCCATGAAAGACACCACCACACCATTTTCGACGTGACCAAATACTTTTGATCACATAGTGTATGTCATTAGACCCATGATAGATTTTCATGCTAGAGGTTGTGGTGGACCTTCACCCGCCGGATAGTGAGATTATGGCGCCGACCTACATATCGGCTTTCTCTCCTGCAGGTATCTCCCCCCAGCGGGGCATCGCTCCGCTCAGGAGAAGATCGTAGCTCCCGAGAGTATGAATGTGAAGTGCGTATAAGTGTGGGACTGTGTTTGTTGATTGATTCATTAGTGATTCCGGGCACGTGAACTGCAGCGGTCTTTAGTTCCGTAAGTGTAGTGCATGTTTTACCTCTAGAGGTGGCGGTGTTCCTTACCAGCTGGATGGTGAGATACGCCTTCATGTCGGTGTCAAGATAGACCAAGTCGACGAGCGGGGTTTCCCTCTTCAGGTGTCTCTTCAGTGGGAATATGCCCCAGCCAAGACAAGCTCAGAGCTCCTAAATTGTCTCCCGACATGTGTGGTACAGTTCACGCAGTAAGTGCGAGTTATTAAGGAGAGAGGATAGAACAAGGAAGATGAAAGAAAGATAGCATGCGGGAGATGGCCCGTTTGTTAGGGTACTGCTCCAGCATTTGCCTGGTATTGATCGGCTGAACCATGGAAAATCACCGATCAGAGAGGGTGAAATGAAAGTGGACCCGTCCGCAAATCTTTTATCTGGGCCCCCTTTATAAAACGTAAAGCAAACACAAGTAGAACGTTAAATAATAAAAATATCCTTTAAGAAATTCATATTTATCAATGTATGATTACTAATCGTACATACACAATCGCAAATTTTTACGCTCTCTATTTTTACAATCACAAACTCCTCAGTCTAAAAACAGGCCCCTCTTTCACCTGAGACCGTCCGCATTGCGGGCCCAAACATTATGCCACTGCCCCAATGATTGCGCAAGAAATAGCAATACACAGATGAATGACGATATGCGATTGTCTGTTAATGGCCTTTGCATTGCCAAACTGACGAATCGCTACTTAACTTTATGTATCGCGTAACGCGTAAAATTGCAACAGCGACTACGTGATGTTGGCAGTTATAAATATCTACCCTCTCACTCTTGCGGAACTATTAGGACCGAAGATCGAGTTGTGCGTAATTTGTTCACCTATGCGAGTAAACTGCTGAAAAATTTCCAAAATCATCTCTAAATTAGATAATTCTGAGGCGTTTATCCTCTACTCTTTTGCGGTTTAGAGTCATGGTGTTAAATGTTCTGAGTGATCATCTAACAGTTTTTGGCGACAACAATTAATGTAGTTGTTGTATCTCATCATTACAAAGCCAAATTGGCAAGATACAATAAAACTTTTAAGACCTATGTATTTCAAGGAGTACATTACTAGGTCGAAAATGTATTGCAAAACTCTTAAATACATCCTATGAGGGTATAAGTGTAATTAAATTATTTAAAATTTCGATACAAAGAAGCTTCGAAGAAAGCAAATTTCATTAAACACGAAACATTAGTCATTCTCTTCCAAATAATAATAAAAATTAAAAATATAGATCACGGGTTTTTGTCAGACTAAATTAAAACATTCAGTTGGCCAACGTTTCGGTGTAATTTTATTCTATCCTCTGTAAAACATAAAGAACAAAAACACTATAAACAAACATATTGCTAAATGTATATTCGTGTTGTTGTTGGTCTTTATGTTTTACCACCAGTCCTGAGGTTGAAATAAAAATATTCCGAAACGTCGGAAAACTGAATATTTTAATGTTTTCATTTACTCTGACAAAAACTCGCGATATCTATTTGCAATGTTTATATCGTCGGGGATCTACAATTGTCAACAACAAAGCAATGCCCGAAGCCTCCCATAACATTTTGCAACATCAGAAAAAATTCAACAATGAATCGTTTATTTAAGAAACCCGTTAAACGCCAACATTTAAAACACGGTTTAGCGACGGATTATTGTTCCAGGAGGATAGACACATCGTTTAGTGCATATTTATATGAAAAATATTCATTTATCACCTTCATTAATAAAAAATATACTAAAACCTGAAAAATTGGGAGACTTATTCTCAGTTTTCTCGAAATGAGGAATTTGGCGTTTGGAGAGTTTCTGAAATAAATGAAATTATACCATTTTTTAAAATTCTGTTATTTTTAAAACAACTTTCTCAGCCTTTCTGATATTGAATGCAAAGTAATTCTCATTAAACTGGGCCATAGAAGTCAGATAGTAAGTCACCGCCTTCTATACCTATGGGCCAGTGGCTCAGCGCGATTAGTGTCTGGGATTCCCAGACTTGCGCTCTTTGAGAGACCCGCAATACCTCGAGCTGCTTAGCTTCCTCGCTTTCAAGGAGCTCGGTTACTAAGTTCGTCTCCCGACCCAGGCGATTCATCGTTCGTCTGATTTCGTGGTCCCCGGCAACCGTTATCTACAGTGGGCGGATTTCAAAGAAATGTCATCGTATTTTTCTTTTCATTTTAAAATAATGCCTTTTAGAATAGATATTCATTTTGTCATGGCGAAAGGAAATGTTCCATTTTTATACGACATTTTTTACTTTCTCTCTGTCACTACCGTGGTAGAAAGAAAGTTATGCAATGTTGCGTGAAAAAACGGCGAATTCTCGGCAGAAAACTCTTATTAGGGGCCTTGGCAACGAGAAAGTGGATAAATAGAGATGTTAAATTTAGAAAAAATCCAACACGTAGCCAGAATTCATGTTTCATGGGTCCTTGATATCGAAAAATCGATTGACGACAAAACGTCTACCTGTCTATTAGCCCGTCCGACGGTTCGTCCATGTCGATCACCAGCAAATAAACTGTTCAGCCAAAAAGTTGATATTGATTGAAAAATTGATCTTGCCCGATCGACTGGGCTAATGTCACGGCCCTGGAATTTGAAACCGATGCTTCAATTTTTGGGGTATTTTACATGAAGTGACGAGATACTTTCAAAATTATAACAAAATGACTATCGTTTTTAATTAATTTTGTTGTTCGATGGTGTAAATGATTTTTAAGAGAATGGTGCAGGTCTTATTTTCGTTACAAACCCTGTTCTTTTGAAAATTGAAAAAATTTAAATTTTTTCTATGTCTCCCTACAACTACAATTATGAAATACATATTTCTGCGCTTTAAGAAATGTGTTCAACAAAAAAAAACGATCTTTAAATAAGGTCATGTTTAATTTTTTTAAACATAAGTACTTTTTGTAAAATTTTGTGACAAACATGGGAAATTTAAATTTTTTGAACCATTTTTTTAGGAACCGCACAACATTCTTTTTGTTAAATTGGAACCTAAAAGACCATAAAAGACGCCAAAGAGAATGGTGCAGATGTAAAACCTATTTGAAATATATAAAATCAAAATCAGCAGCCTTCAAGGAATATCAGATTGGAAGGCAGCAATGACTCGGGAGCTCATTTTTATGAATTGCATCTTATTGTTGAGACATGATTTACTTGTATATAAAGCAGTTATAATTGTCAAATTTGAGTTGATATTTGCTTGAAAATATTTATTTTTTGCACCAAATGTACAATTTGTTATGAGCGTGGTTAGGCAGTATTTAAATACTTGTATTTGAAATACGTATTTTAAATATAATTTGGTATTTGAGAATTTGGTATTTTTGAGATTTTAAGGCATGCATTTTGGACATGTATTTAAATACACACAGTATATGCATTTTAAAATAATTCTTTAGGTACCGACGAAAATGAACAAAGATAGTTTCCACTTTTTTCAACGTTTGATTCCACTAGTAAATGATGCTCATTAAAACAGAAATTAAAACTTCCTTGAACAGTTCAATGTGAATTTTCTTCATTTTTAAATGATAAATCGAAATCATTAAAAATGCTGGACAATTATCGGACAACTAAAAAAACCTTTATTCGTTTTAACACCAAACACCAATTTATGCTCATTCACGTCAGATAAAAGACTGTTTTCCTTTGTAGGTTTTATACATTCGCTAACTGTGGGTTTATTTTCTGGTGATTTGTTTGAAAAAATAATCGTTTTAAAAGTAAATTCTATTTCTTTGTGTTAGACATATTTTTCACGTCATTTTATGTTAGGAAATGTCTATTCATATTGTTACAATACATTACTATTGATATTATTCATAAATTTGTATGTCTGTCTTAATTGATAATTGCAATATATTGTTGCAAACAATAATATACAACAAAAAATTAATATAAATTTACAGTATTTTCAGTATTTGAAGCATTTTAAATACTTATGTATTTACCACAAATGTTCTCCACAGAATTCCTGATATGCTTATTCAATTTCTTCGCTCAGAAATAGTAATGTCAGCAGTTGTGAATATGTAATATAAGGTTCCTGTGACGCATAATAGCACCATTTTTAGGCGCGTGGAATTCTCGGTAAGTAAAGACAGATTTTCTGGTTCAAGGTTTGCAAGCTGAGTTCACTTGGACGGAAGGAAGCAACCTCGATTACATCAGTAACATACCTAATAGCTTGAGGTGTTCATCATAACTGGTTTTCATCAAATTTTGGATGCCAAAATATTTTAAGTTACAGTTTTGGTGATGTTTTAGGTCAAAAAATCCGATACTAGTTATCTAACTCACATATGAGAGGTTTTCCGACCAACATCAGCCGAATGGCGGAGCAGTACAGGCCACGGCAAAGGGGATCATTCCTTCCTCCAATTCTTGTCCTGCCATTTCTTCTTTCTTACACTCACACTCATGTGCACTGCACTATCACATATGTCGGGAAACTAATTAGGACTGAGCTTGTCCCGGCTAGGGCGATGCCTCGCTGGAGTGATACCTGGAGGGGGAAATCCCATACTCGACATCTAGGGCAGCGCAGGAAGTCACCATCTAGGAAGAAAAGAACCCCTCCACCTCCTGGTATAAAACATTCACTACACTAACGGGACCAATTACGGTAGCCGTTGTCGTGGGCGAAAATATTAATCATCAATCAATCAAAGTTCTTTGTCATATTCATTCATGTTCTTTTTCAAAAAACATCGACGTCCTTTGTAATGCGGTTCTAGGCCCATGTTTGCTCCCATCCTCGCGAATCAATTACTTGAATATCATTGAACTCATCGCCAATTTCCACTGCCCGCAAAACGTCAAGTGCTCAACCGGAACATCAAGTGGCAAACGTCAAAACAAATGAGCACGCGCAATTTCACCAATTCAAATGGAGAGAATATCGCTCAAGCGTCTCTCCGTGAAAGAATGAAACGCGAAACGAAAAATCGCGTTCTGAAAATGCGAACAAAAAGGTAATTTCGTTTCTATGGAAATATTAAGTACACTTGCAATGGTTACACCAATCACAACACTGCCCGAAATTATATGTTTATATATAATTTAGTCAAGTGTCATTATTATACATCGTCCGCATACGATCAAAACTTTTACTCCATGCTGAACACATGACTCATACGAGAGTAGGAGAATGATCAGAACTCAAGACTGTTTCAATTAGTTAAATTGAGGGAAATCTGTTTCGATGAAAACTTATTGGTGAAAGATGTTTTTAATGTATAAGTTATCAAGAAAATGGTAAACATGTTTAGTGGAACGTCGTATTGTGAGCCCTAGTCAAAAATAGACGCAAAAATAATTGAAGATAAAATTAAACAAAATGAATTTGCTTTATAATGTAATTATGGGACAATATACTGTAACAATTTCATTGATGCAATTTCAGCAATCAACACATTGATGCTAAAAGCGATTTCATCAAAATCGCACATTTTTTACGTTCAAGAACTTTGTAAATTTGACGCTGACTTCTCACATGAGTCATGAGTTATAATGATTGCCCTATTATTTGAAAAAAAAAGAAAGTATGTTAAAACGTTTTACAGGGTAGGACAAAACTGATGTATGAAATAATGAATTGTTATTTTTAATAAAAATAACTGCATTTAATTTCATGGGATAAAAATAGTAATAATAGTACATTATGAAACGATGTTGTAATGATGGGTGTTTTACTCAAGTGTGATATTACGATACGAGCCAAGAAAGAGCGAGTATCGTAAAAGTGTATTAATACCCATTACATCGAGTTTCATACGGCACTTTTCCAATGACTTATGGCAACTTTCATAAGTTAAACTATTACATTGAATCGTTTTGCGGCAGTTGACTTGTATGATTCAGCCAAGGCCACCTGGCTCTTTACCCTACGCTGCCGCAGCTGGCTTTGAATTACCAACGACTACCACTGCGCTAGTCAAAAAGGCTCCAAGTGAAATAACTATGTGATCCAATTTATGTTAAATAATATTACACGAAAAAAATACGAATAATAAAATAAATTAAAACTGACAAGCATAATATAACATTAAATGCAATTTTAATGTACAGAAACGAAGTACACATTTACTACAACGATTCTCAACGACTAATTAAGCCTCAATACTTGGTTTCTAAAGATCTCTGTGTTGGGCAAGAACCTGTTTCATAATGCAATCTGTATCGTAATGAGTATCATTACGCAACGGGTTGCAGCCATCAAATG
>BOPP01000368.1:293440-306259 GCA_017312745.1 Gryllus bimaculatus | reverse complement strand
AAAAGAACAAAAAACAAAATTAAATATTCACGCCAAATGCAACCCGCAACACATTAAACTTTTTGACTCTATATCGTTAAATAACTAAACAAAGAGTTCTAGACATTTAAAAACTAAAGCTTTGAGACCACAGACCCCAAAGAAACTTTTCTTACGCCGTTATCTACAGAATGAGATTTTCTGGAACATTCTATTACATTTTCGCAGGTCCGGCTCTTCTCGATATTACCCCACCTGCAGAGAGACGTGCAGAATCTGCTAGTAAATGTGTATGAGAGAGACAGATAGAGGGAGAGCGAGAGAGAGAGTGTGAGTGAGAGAGAGAGAGTTAAAAATGAAGCGAGAGAGAGAGCCGAAGAGTGACGGAGAATCGAAGAGAGAGGGAGAGTCAAAGAAAGAGGGAAACTAAGAGAGAGGGAGAGACGGTGAGAGAAAGAGAGAGGGAAGGAAAGAATGGGAGATGAAGGGAAGAATAACGTGTACCAGGGTCAGCTAGTTTGATGTATTAGTTTTTGTCGCATCCCTACTTTTCCGCTTTTTTAAAACTTTTGAGATCTTTCTCTCTTTCTTAAGTACCTGCCGTTCTTACTTTCGTTTGATTGGTCAATTGTTAGTGATTCCGGGAGCGTGAACTACTCAGATCATTAGTCCCGTAAGTATTGTGCATGTTTTGGCTCGGCAGGTGGCGTTGGTCTTCCCCCACTGGATACCAAGATCCGGCGCCGACCTACCGTCGGCTAGCAGACAAGCTGACAAGATAGTGTCAAAAATACTACCACCATCAGGACTCGAACCTAGGACCTCCCGGTCAAAGGGTCTGCAGTGGCCATTGACAATGCAGACATAAGCATGGCGTTAACATAAAAGTTAGGACTACATGTATAAGCGGACTCTTTCCCATTGCGTTCTCGTAAACATAACATAATATTAACTTTAAAGCTTGCAAGCTTCAGACTTCTCTGCTTATGTTCAAGTAAGACATAAGAAATGAATTAATCGCAGTACGTTAACTCAAAATCGAGAATCGAAATAGGATCGAAGTCGATAGACGAACTAACGCCACGCATCATGGGTAATGAACACAGTCGATACCTCGAAATCGTTTCTCACATCCAACCAATAGTAAACTAGAATGTCTTCCAGTTAATAGAAACTCTTACTTTGCTTACTTTTATGTTAGACATTGTGAATACTTCAGTCTATCATCTATTTTAATGTTTACGTCAGTGCGTTATTCTTATGTTTACGTTTGCATTGTGAATGGGCCTTTACACTGTCTTCGACCGGCACGCTTTGCAATCCAGGTCACCGAGCTGTGTGTTCATGCGCTGTTTGGACTTGACAGCTGGTGATGCGATCTGGCTGTGCATTCGCGGACCTCCCGCACGTCTCTTTCCCTCTTCCCGAAAGTCCCTCCCCCAAAACACTGCCCGTCCCCAGGGAATCCCAGCGGTCATGTCATGTGCCAACGGCTAATGTCTCCGGAGAGGTGGGGAGCTTGACATAAATCATACATCACGCAAGTCTACCAAAAAGCTTTAAGCAAATTTCCAATATGCCTGTAACAAGACTTGAGTTGTATAGTCACATTCCGCGGCCTCATTTTACAATCCCTCTGGGTTTTTTCTTGTAAAATTTCTGAACTTTATGCTATACGTCCTTACGTAGTAGAGACAAAATAATGCTGTAGCGGAAAGTGGTAATTTTTCGACAGAAAAAACTGTATTATTCTTATCGATATTGAAAAAGTGGGTAAATCTTGCTCGGAAATGTTGTAAATTCATCTAACACAAAGTGTAGCCAGTGTCAGTGTTTTGTGAGCCTTTAATACCAAAAATTGGTTTATAGCAAAACGTCTGTCTATCCATCCACCTATGTAGCTTTCCGTCCGCCTCCATCATTCTGTCCGTCCGCGTGCCTCTCTGTCTGTCCGTTCATATCTGCGCCTGACTGTCTCTGTCCGTTGACCCGTCTGTTCGTCCGTCCGTTCGTATATCCGGCCGCCCATCAGTTTGTGCGTCCGTGAGCTTGTCTGTTCGTTCTGCCGTTTGTCGATCCATCAATCCGTAAATACGTCTACTCGTCTGTGGTCGGCACCAGCCCTAAACCCTTCTGACTTTTTCTTTATAATTAATATTTTCTAATCGAACTGACGGAACTGGAGGTCGTGCGAATTTGAAACGGTATTTTGATTTAGTGGGTAAACCTCAACATTTTCAATCTTTTATCAAAAACGCCAGCTCAGTTTTTAATTTTTTGTGTAATAGAGGAAACAATGCGCAGGTATCGGTTTCGTCGAAAATTGCAAAAGATCAAAATATTTTCGGTGACTTTCTAAAACTACAATATTGATGTTAGATTTTGTTGTTAATGAAATACGATCTTCAAAGTTAGATATTTAAATAAAGTCTGTATAATTTTTCGAAAATATTAATAGTTTTCAGGTTGGTTTTGTTTGATAAATCAAGTTAAAAATATTTTCTCAAAATCAGGACCAAATATTTCTTTGTTTTTTTTCGATTACACCAAACTACGATTATAAATATGGCGTAGGATCCATTTGTGTTGAACCCCCAAAATTTTAGGAACTTGTAAAAGTTACAAAGAATGTGAAAATGTTCTTTGAACGTACCGGTAGTTTAAAAGCAATACACTCCAATGTTGTCTACTAAGTGATTCCACAAAGACGAAAATCAAAACTATAATGCTGTATCCAACATTATTGTAAGAATTGATGCAACGTGCTAGCACATCATTTGAAGCAGAGATGAGATTCATGTGGCATTAGTGATGATTTTGAAAGACAGAAAGGCTTATAAAAATGCAGTTTTATCAGATCTCCTCTCAAATACAGCGGCGAAACAAACTTGAATTTAAAAATAATGTATATATTCATTTTGTATTGTCTTCATTTTTGGATTAGTTGTTTTTTTGATTGACATTGCAAGTAATGAGTTTCTGAATGTACAGTAGGTATCTACTTTGTGTATTGGCATAGCTAGCAGTAATATGTAAAGGTGTCTTAGAACATACAACACAAATTTCTAAAGTATATAGAGAGATCGAAAAGAGGTGAACATTTCCTGCCAATGTGGTGGTAAATTACATATAACTAAATTTCACCTGTGCTGTTTGCTCTTTACTGATGGCAACTCGTCATGGAAGGTTGTGCGGCAGGTACACGAATAATTTTTTATCAAGTCGGAAAGTGACCTGCCAAATGCAGTTTCATGCTTTTTAATACTGCAACAGGAGCCGAATCCCGCATATTGTAACCAAAGTACTCCAAGGAAACTTTCACAGAAGAGTTGCTTCATTTGAGTGTGAGGAAACGTGGAAGTAATAATGTTGGGATGGCTCACAGTTTGCGGATGGACAACTATGTTGTTTCATGTCACTCCAGTGTTTTGTTTACATTGTGTACCCGTGTTTTATTTACTCATATATGCACCACAGCAAATTTTACTTGGTCGTGCGCTCACCGCAAATTATAACTTTACGACCAACAAACAGGAAACCGAAGAAGAGATTTCCATGGCTGAGCGCTGAAAAATAACGAGGTACCCTCTGCCTCAGGAACCTTCTCAGGTAGGCTCCGTTGTTATATTTTAGTTTTACTTTTGAAGTGAATCTTTTTAAAGCGCGTTAACGACGGTTCAGAATGAACAGATGATAGTACAAGCGGTTCGTCATAAAATTAATCACGGGAAGGAGTCATGGTTGGTTTATTCTTTTTCGTGTTAATTTTTTGTCGCGTTTATTCATTTATCACGTTCTATTAGTTATTATTAATTTTCAGATAACTGCGAAACTGGTTGTAAAATAATCAATCGTATTTAAATACGCCAAAATCTATTGTGCAAAGAGTAAACGGAATAACAAAAAGAAGCTGAAAATGAAAGATAAGAGACATTTTCTAAAACAAACTTCTACTTATTTCGCCTTGTAATAAAGTGAAATAGCCAATATTCATCAGCACAATTCATTGCAATGTACAAGAAACAAAATAAAAACGGTACTGTTCCTTCGATTACACATTTACGGGGCGAATGAGCAAAATACGATACAATAATCTCTGATTAAAGTCATAAGGCCGATAAACAGTAAATAACATTAACAGTAGAAGTTTACGAGAAAATAACTGAGGTTTAGAGTCATCCAAGTCTGTTATTTCTGTTGACTGCCGATTGTCGTGCAATATTTATCGTAATTCTATCTTCTTATTACAAAAATAATATAAAGAAGAAATACTAATTTTAGATATACGGATTGCGTATGTATTCTTTGAATACATCACATTTCATCTTGTTATTAACGGACGGCAGACAGTGAACCGCCACATCGATTATATAATTGCCACTTCGGGTGGTGTAGCGGTTAGCGTATCGAGCCATTATCTTCAAGATCGGAGGTTCAAATTCGATCGTTTCCATGTATTGCTAATGGCAAAAAAATGCTTCGTAAATCTCCCTCCCGGTGGGAAGTGAAGTCATCTGCCCCATGTTATATATTTACTACATTTAAAAGATCATCAAGCTAAAAGGATAAACTCTAATCATCTGTTTCGTCGTTTGAGTGTTTCTTTCTTTCACTGCCAGATGACGACAACAGCGTAGTAAAAATTTAGCCCAGTCAGGTAGAAGAGCATTCGTAAAAGCCTGAGACTCACCACGTACAATAAGGCATCATTGGATTTAATTTGATTTTGACTGTTAAACCTCTTTTAATCCTGTAGTTGTATGGCCTTTTCGCCACCATTCAGAGGAACGAAAATCCACTCTTAACAACCGGCATCCTTTAAGAATTTTCTGTCTCTCCCTCTATCGTCTGTTAAGGACTGTGGCTACCTCTTTATCCCTCTGACTCTATCTCATGTGTGTATCTTTCTGTGTGTGTGTGTGTGTGTGTGTCTCCCTCCTTCTCTACGCTTTTATCTCTCTGTCACTTTCTTTCACTAACTCTCTCCTCCTCCCTCCAACTCCCGGGTTGTATCCCCCCACCACCACCTCCACCACCACCGCCACCGCTGACCGACTTGAAACCGCTGTGAAAACCTCCAGCAGAGCGTGCTGGCCGCAGCAAAGGAAGGTCGCGCAGAGAGGGTAGCCAGGCAGAATGCGTTCCACGATAGAGGAACGCTCGACAAACGCGACCAAACCGTAAAGGGGTCGGGCTAATGTCTTTCACGTTGCCCAGATATGGATCGGGAAATCTGAGTTGTTTCTCTCAAAACAAAGGTCTCTCCTTGTGAGAGAGCTGGTGATGTATAGAGAGATTTTTATAAGAATGCGCCAAAGTGACAGTTCGCTAAACAAATGAACATCACGTGTGATTCAGAGAAGTATCCATCCGCCGCGGCAGCTGTTCAGCCGCGCCTCTTCGTAAAGTGTTTGTTTACGCCTCTCGCGAAGACATCACTATACAGAAATCTGCGCTCCGCTGATGCAAGTTCAAATGATTGGAACACATAAAATCAATCAAGACAAAACTTATTGCTGCAATTATCGACAAAAATCATTTCTGTGTTTTACATCTTAAGATTTTACAACTTGATAATGTAATTTTACCTGTGAAAACGTTTATGATAAGTCGGCAAACTTTTTAACGTTATATGCTGCTGCAGAACGAATTTTATACATTATTTGTGACATTATTCACCCAGAAATATCTCGTTGTCCCCGCTTTACAGGCAACTGTCTTCGACAACCTTTGGTGTCCATAGTAACTCGTTCTCCAACTTCTTGCTTTACTGTTCTTCAATGCGTATTTTCTTTAGGTGAAAAGCCATAACGTTTACGTATTACGCTCGGACAGTATCGTTTCTGATTTCCTATGTGTTGTGGCAGAAAGATCCATGCATAATTCTAAAGGAATTCCTTCCTTTTCAAATAGATACCAACAAGTAGACATCAAGTTTGCCCCTACCTGAAATCTCAACAGCTCGATTCAAGCACGAAGAGAGACTAAAAGGATCTATCTGCGAAAGTCGATGAGGGATGGACCACAAGCGGACATCAAGAAGAATGGATAATGCACCGGAAAAATAACGGGACGTTGTCCCGGGAAGCCGCAAAGGAAAACTTTTTCAGTGTCGGGCGAAACACAACACTTTAGAGCCAGGTTTGCTATGTGGCCTGATTGGCTGAAGAGACCGGATTTCAAGACAAGTTGAGGCTTCGATGATGTAGCAGTTAACATATCGAACTGTTATACCCAAGAGCGTGGTTTAGTATCTCATTCAATCTACAGCGTGTACTTTCAGGACGAAAAAACCCTTCGTACGCATTCCACCAGAGGCGAAGTAAAGCCGGTTGTCTCTTGTTGTCGGATTACTACATGTAAAAGTTGCTCAAGCCTCTGAGCAAAATTCTAATCGCCTGTTTCCTCATCCAAGAGATACCTTGTTTCGCTGCCAAATGGTGAAAGAAGCATGCGAAATAGCAGACCGGATTACTTGAGTCTCGTCCCGTAAAATTCGGCGTCGTTGAATTGAATTGCATGTACGTACATGCTTTAGCTCCTTTTCACCAACGAGGTTTGCATGGGAGCACTGCGCCGCTCTCTGTGGCTTGCGCGACGCGGCGCCCGTTCGTCACTTCCGGGCCGTCTCCGGACGCTAATCCATCACGCGCGCCTCCCTCCCCCCCCACCCGCGTGTCCTTTGCGACGGCGCGGATGTTTTTATTAAGTGCAGCAAAGCCACTGGGAAGAGCTTTCTGCTCATCCCGAGAGGACTTCAACGCAGACTTGCCAAGGCCACAAATCCAGTAGCTCATACGAGTGTGTGTGTATATATATATATATTATATAATATATATATATTATATATATATATATATGTTTGTTGAGTGTGTGTACCGAAAATGGTCCCATAGAAAAGATGAAATAGACCCATTCTGGTTCACCAATCAAGAAAATGAGGTGGATACATTTTTATAGAAATGTGTTTTGCGTTGTTTAGGAAACTAAATCGATATTTTAGTAATTTACTGTACCTACAAACTGGAATTTCTGCAGTTTCATGACCATATAAACATTTATATCCTTTTTTCTGTAATTTTATGCCTGATAATGTGAAAGCAGAATACGAATAATGTTTTCTCAATTTAACGATTTGGTTTAAAAACAAAGTTATCACAACTTCTGAAATAATACCGAAACGATTTGCTGATCATTACAGATATTGATGATTGTGCAGGCCATTCTTCTATTTTGTCTCTTTGAGCACGAAGAATACTTGTTTCACAAAGGTTATAAGAATTAAACTGCATATTAGGACTTAAGCTTGGATAACGTTTGTTGAAACATCATTGTTCCTATAAGGTTAGTCATCTAAGATTAGTGGACACGACACGGAATAGATTTAGAAAATTAGGCCGGTTAGGATTTGTGAGAAGGATTTGATGCACAGAGAAGTTGTTTTTAATATATCATGAAATCCAAGTAAACTCTTACGCCACATAAACACATATAATCCTCTTTATTTATAATACTCTAAGTATATTCACGTAGTTTGAGACTATATAAGCAATCATAAACACGAAACTTGGCTCCGTTGCTTCCGCTGGATACAAAATTACTCCCAGTCCTAAATTCAAGGCAAAAAATGAATCCCGCAGATTAAAAGAAAATAACACATTAAAGCAATACAGAATATAATTGCGTTCAGTTCGAAAACGTTGCGTCCTAGGCCCTTAAATTCAGGCTTTTGTTTCACAGAGGGATACAGTTTGTAAGGACACGTGAGTTTTGTGGGGACACAAGGGGACAGGTGGGGGCAATTATGAGAGACAATGGCTAGTGGGGATATGTTTGTAAATGAAGGGGAGCAGAGGCGGAAGGATGTGGCCTGAATTATGTTTCTTGGGCTGTATTCTACAACACAAGATATTTTTGTATATTTAGTTCTTTAGAGTAGCCGCATTGCGTCAGAGATAAGAAATGTGTAGAAATCTATAGGAAAAAAGAAAAACAATTTTTCACGATAATGTAAAGAGGACCGTTTGATTTTCTGTACAATTTAACGTCAACCCTTCACAATATTAAAGTGTCTACTGTCACACTGTTTCTAACTTACAATGCTATAACCTACAGTTCAGGAATTGGCCTTTCTAACTTGGCTTCTCTTCTGAAGTAATTTTCAGCTTCAAAATCGTTATTTTGAAAGCGCGGAGTATTCACACGGCTATATATTTAAATAAATAAAACAAATAATAGATTAAGACAATTGTAATGATCATATTACTACTTGCTTCGCTTCACTGGAAAAGGGTCGAGTTATCTGAGCAAACGCACGTGGAGGGACGGGCAATGAGAACTTCGAGGAAAAGGATGAACAGCATTCGCCATCAGAGCGCCTTACGGCGAACGCGCGTACTACTTGGTCGTCGCAAAGGCAAAGCGAGCGGCGCAATTCCAGCCCGGCGGCTTCGAATAGACGGCTCCGCTGCGCTCGGCGCCACACGCTGCGAGCTGGTGGGGTGGGGGTGGGGGAAAGGGGAAGGGGGGAGGGGAAGGGGAGGCGTTCTCCGGTGAGCTATAATCCATCAAGCCCCAGGCGTCTCGGCGGCCACCTCCCACCCTCAACCACGAGCTTCGCCCACCCTTCACACCCCACCACCCCGCCCGTCACGCCAGGCCCACGCTCGCCAACACGTTACGACACGTCATGCCACGTCACCCCCAGGACCAGCGCTTCCATGCCGACCTCCACAAATTCCCACTAATTCACACTTCGGGCATCGCGCCTCGGATGAGCTCAGCGCCCGCCGACACTGCAGTAGCTCGTAGGGTTAGCGCCGCGGCGGTGGCAGGATTTTCCACCCTAGTTGTGCAGCTAGGACGAAGCCTTCAGCCGCTGTCTGGAGGAGAATTCTACCGACCAACTGGTCTGATCAGTAGTTTTCAATGGTTTCTCTGATTAGTGCCATGCGGATGCCGAAGAAGTGAAAAACAAACAGGCCGCGGACTGCGTCTGATCTTTCCTCCCTATTCCTTATCCTATTCTCACTCTTTCCTTACACCACATACGTACACGCGCAACACCGCCACGCATGTCGCGAGCAGAGACCTTGTCCGGGCAGGGACACGTCCCGCGCTGGAGGAGATCCCTAGGGGGCGGAAGGTCGACATGTAGGTCTGCGCCCTGTAGCACCATCCACCGCCACTTCAAACTTTAAATGACATACACCACATCAACAAGAGTAAAGAACATGGCAGTTGCTGTACCCGGAGTCACTCAATGATCGATTGATTGATTGTTATTCATTCCGTACGCGTCAATTACTAAGACCATTACACCCGTAATTGTAGTGCATGGTTTGTTCGTGATGTGGTGGTGGTCTTGTCCCGCCGGATCGTGAGATTCGGCGCCGGCCTACCGTTGGCTAGCGAGGGTTTCCCCACCCAGGTATCTTTCACCAGTGGGGCATCGCCTCAGTCGAATCAAGCACTTAGCTCCCGGCGGATCTCCCGGCATATGCCGTAATGTAAGATCGTGTTAGTATAAGTGTGTGTAAGTAAAGGGTAAGGATATGACAAGGAAGAGGAAATAAAGATTGCGCGGAACCGTGGCTTGTTTGTTAGGGAACTGTTCCGGCATTCGCCTGATGTTGACTTCAGACACCACGGGAAAATACCGTTCAGAACAGCCGGCCGCTACAATTCTCCTGCAGACAACGACTGAATTGGATCAGTCAGTCAACGATTCGATCAATCCACCCCAGTAAGTCCACCGCACACTCGGCCCCGCTCCAGCCCACCGGCATCGCTCGGCTTCCGCCTTCTGCCCCGCTCCCCCCCACCGCAAGTGTCGTGGCCGTTGTCACCACGCCACTCACCCGCGGCGCCCACTCGACTCCTCTCCCCTGCGGAGTCTCCCCGCTCCCCCGTCCTTCCGTTCCGTGTTCCTCTCGCGGTCGGCAATCTCGGTTCCCCTCTCCCCTCCGCACTCACTTAGGTCGGGAACACCGGCGGAGGGGACTGGCGGCGCTGCCTCTTAGCCTCTGGGCGCGGGACAGTGGCAGGATTTTCGACACTGGCTAAATAGCTACACTATGTGATCAAAAGTATCTGGACACGTCCAAAATGGTGTTGTGTTGTGTTTTTTCATGGAGGAGGTTTGCATCACTTGTTGTTTTGTGTGGCACTATCACGGTACAGGCCTAAGTTGATATTTTGAACACCTTTTTGCTTCCCACTGTTAAAGAGCAATTCGGGGATCGCGATTGCATCTTTCAACACGATCGAGCACCTGTCCATACTGCACGGCTTGTGGCGGAATGATCACACGACAATAACATCCCTGTAATGGACTGGCCTGAACAGAGCCCTGACTTGAATCCTATCGACTACCTTAGGGATGTTTTGCTACGCCGACTTCGTGCCAGACCTCACCGCCTTCAGTGCAGCACTCCGTGAACAATGGGCTGCCATTCCCCAAGAAACCGTCCAGCACCTGACTGACAGTATTACTGCGAGAGTGGAAGTTGTCATCAAGACTAAGAGTGGGCCAACACCCTGTTGAATTCCAGCATTACCTATGAGGGCGCCACGAACTGGTAAGTCATGTGTTCGGACACGATTGATCACACAGAATTCTAGAGACCGACTGCTCTGATCGGTATTTTTACATGGTTTCTCTGATCAACACCAGGCGAATGCTGGAGCAGTTCCCTAACAAACGGGCCAAGGACCGCACATGTTCTTTTCTTTTTTTCCTTTTCCTTGTTCTATCCTACCCCTCACACACACTTACATGTCGCGTCCCCTGCCCTACCACGCATGTCGAAACACTTGTCGGCAGCTTGGAGTTTGTTCCGGCAGGGGCGTGCCCAGCTGGTGGGAGATACCTGGTTGGGGATTTCTCGCAAGTCGAGTGTAGAGTGGTGCCGCACGTTGCCATCAATAATGGAAAGATTATCCCCACCTCCCCTTTAAAAAGTGCACTACACTTACGCGACCAATGAAAACATCGGTTAAAGCACCCAACACTAAATGATCAAACAATCCGTATTCCCGTCTCTCCGCCGTCTCCACCGTCTTCCGTAACACTCCACAGTGTCATCCCCTCACCTATCCTCGCAACATCTACCTTCCCGCCGCCTGTAACCGTTCCATCTCATCTCGTTTCCATCCCATCACCCCCCACCCCACCCCCGTCCTCGACTTCCTCCTTCACCGCTACCGCGTCACCTCCTCGCCACTCAGCCCTCGCCGCCGTCATCACCCCCTGCCATCCACACGCATTGCCCTCGGCGACCTGCCTTTGGCGCGAGTGCCCGGCGGCGGCGGCGGCGGCAGCCAATGCGATCCAGCGGCCTTGAGAGGCGCGCGCGGGCAACTACGTAATTCAAGTTAGACGCCTCGCTCTCCTTTACAACCTTAATGAAATTTAAAGGATCCGCGTCCCTAAGAGATAGCGTTTCCTGGAAGTAATCCTAGGAAGCGGCATTGCAGTTCGCGCCTCAAGGAGGGTTTATTTCAGGCAGCAATTTTAATCAAAGTGCTAGGTTCCTCGCAGTTGCGGATCCAAAGAGGGACCGTGCTCCCCCCCTAAAAAGGCTTAGAAGTTTCTTTTGTTACCTCAGTTTATTTGAAAAAAAAGATTTAAATATTTATGTAGGAATTAATTAATTATTTAAAAAATAGCATTGCATAATATCTTGCATACATTATAAAACTACTAAAAAAATTTAAATATTTATGTAGGCATTAAGTAATTATTTAAAAAATAGCATTGTATAATATCCCACATACACTACAAAACTAACTTACAGTATAATAACAAACATGTTTATTATTTTTTTTAAATCTGAGATGACCGTCCGTCTCGTAAATGATCGGCTGGATCCGTTCTTAGTCCCTCGGGTGGCTCGTGGACAGCGTGCTAGCTATCTAGAAGACGGATCCGGCTTCGATTCCTGGCCAGGGTAAAATTGAAGTTGTAGCTTTCTAATACCAGTTCCTTCAGCTTCAATAGCTGTGCGACGAAAAGAAAGCTCAGGCAGGCCACATTAGCTATGTTTGGTGTAGCAATACATCCCGTACATTTACCAGAACCCATTTACCCGTACAGAAAAGGGCAAATAGAGGCGTTAGATAAAATTCAAAAACGGGCCGGAAAGTTTGTAAATCATGGACGCGTTGTTGATGGACGAGAAGAATGAGACTAAGAGAAGGGAACGGGCGCGTTTATACATAAAGTGCAAGCCTTACAAAGGGGAAACAGCATAGGCAGATATCTGTAAAAGATTACGGAAACCAGATTATAAAAGCGGAAGACCCTCCTTACAAAATAAGATGTAGAAAGCAAAGAACTAATATATGCAAGTTCTCTTTTGTGAATCGCACTATAGTGCATTGGAACAAACTCCCTGCAAAAACACTAGAGGTTCTTGCTTCCAATGAAGCCAAATTTAAAAATATGCTTAATTCCATCTAGATCATCGCTAATAATAGTGAGACATTTATCTTCATTTTTATTATTATTATTATTATTATTATTATTATTATTATTATCATCATCATCATCATCATTATCATTATGGCCATAATCCTTATACAGTGAAGTGAAGTGTATTGTAGTGGAGGGGCGGGGAGTGCTCTGTATTGTAGTGAAGTGTTAGATAAACTAGACGTCAATTTAGAGATTACTGGAAATTAATTAGAACTACTCTAATTCTAATTGAAGTTCTAATTGTAAATGTTTGTAATAGTTTTGTATTTGTTCTAATTCTAATTGTAATGATGTTTGCACCAAGCATTAACTCCAAGCAAACTTTAATAAATCTAACTATCTACTATGCTCGCCACATGTCT
>BOPP01000368.1:278821-291612 GCA_017312745.1 Gryllus bimaculatus | reverse complement strand
ATTAAGTGTACTAGACTCTATGTTAATGTATTAAGTATATTGCTTACTAACGCGGTTCGAGGCTCTAGCTAATTTTTTTTTACCTATGCACACTCATTGACGTATATACAAAATTTTACTAATGTAAATTGGTTACGTGTCATCGAACATAAGAGTTGAGAAATGTCTTCCGTTCATATTAAAAGTGTCGATACTCATATAAGTAAAAGTTGATGTGTAGTTACATGTAAGGAGAACTTCTGAGGATCAATACAAAACACACTTTATGAAATATTAACTTTCGAGACAAAATGTTTCTGGAAGATAACAACGTAAGAGTTCACGAAAAATGTTTTTCTGTGTTTATAACTGCATGTATATCTTAAAAAAATATTATATAAACTCGAATTTGTATATACTAAAAGCGAATAAAAATATTATCATAATCTAAGAACATTTTATACAATGATTTTTAATATTTGTAATTAAATTTTGACCATACTATTCTTTCTCTGACACAATAGAGAGATCAGAATCATTATAAACATCTTAATTTCTCATATAATATTTCTTTAACTTAAATGTACACATCGAAGTTTCTAATTCTCGTCAAAAAAGAAACCTAGAGAACGAATGCACATTAATTTTATTTTTATTTTTTGAAGAGGATCACTATGTACATTCTTTCCAATAATAGAATATATACTCTTGGTTCAGCTTCATGTAATTTAAGCAGGCTTTATTTATCATCTATTTGAAATATACAATCAAAAATCTGTTTTAAGATACTGTCCGGAAATATAAGGAAGATATCATTGATGGTCCGTTTTACATTATCCAATCATAACAGTGTAATTGACGTTATTTCTCAGTTAAAAGCATCTAATCATATTTTTAACTGTATAATCCAGTAAAAAAGAACGAATTATTAAACTTGAAAAATATTTTTTGCATACAAAATCAAAATACACGACCGACAGCATTTTTGCTTCAATCCACATCGTCATTTGTTACATGAGGTGTGAATTTGGATGATGGGGACAGTGATCCGTGATGGTTAATTTTCTTCCTTTGATGTGATGTCTTGGAACGACACCGATAGCGTTGTTTGTATTTTCTGAAAGGCATCGACATATTTTTCTTTTTACGTGAGTGCTATCTGAGCTACTTTCACAGCTTCACCTGGAATCGTTGGGAATGAATATTTAGCCCAATTCACGGCACTATCAAATATCCAGTACATTACGTGCTACATTGCTTTTAAATGGGAACATATTCCTGAAAGTTTGAGTTGAGTTCTAATTATGTTCAATTTGTGGAGGGCTGGTATTTCACACTTTACGCCCAAATTAAAGATGAAACATCCTCAGATCGGTATTGATGAGAAGGACAAAGATACAACAAAGTTTGAAGTTATAAATGTATCTTCTGAGTCGAGATGTCAATGATCAACAGGATGACGAACCTGTAAAATGGTACGTATGTCAAGAATATTTGAAATTGATATTACAAACTCTGTAACTTTTCCCTATATAAAATTAATCAGCCTCTCTGAGTTACATACAGACTTAATAACATTATGTTGCGTAAAATGTCCTCATTCTTTGTGTGTTGAAAACAGTTGTTGGGGAAATCTTCTATGACGTGGTTATTAGTAGACATTAATTGCGAGTTTCACTTTGCTCTAGGCTAAAAACATTTTCCCTAAGGCTTCTTTGAACATATCGTCTTTTGGGTCACATGTATACTTTAATTTTTAAAAACACTTAAGGAAAATAGTTTCCTTACAGTAAAGAGGGTTTGTAAAGTTGAAAATGAAGCGCATTCTGATGGGATAATTTTGTTTTGCGATGTAGTAGTGTTGTTGAACTAGAACTATTGTACAGATTTCGAAAGTATTTCTTAAACAGCACTCCATGACATTACATCTGCTTTAATAGTTCTTCTTAATCAGTTTTATTTTATATATTACCAATCTTCCGTTAATTCATAGGACTCGAACATTAACTAAAGGGACTTAATTCTTTAAGACAATGCACTACTTATGTCAAACAATTCAGCAAATAACTGGACATTCAAAGATAAATATGATATTTTAAGAATGAAATAGGGTTTCACGAAGTATATTTCTCCTTGTTTTACATTAAACTGCTTTAACAGCCCCGTCATATCCAGAAGATAACATTTAAGGAATAAAAGCCATAACTCCTGGTGGAAAATTCGTTACTCGATACACGATTCTCATTTAGGCTCGTTTTTTACGCTGACAACATGATCACGAAAATATCTTTTAGAATCATAGAGTACTCACTTCAAAAGTTCTTACTTCGAGATTTGTGCCCAGGAAACACAAAGATCATCCGCCATTTGCATTCGCATTCTAGAACGTGTCTAGTACGTGGAACGCCCAGTCAGGAAAATCGTCCTGCAGTTCCTCGTCTACCATACTCTCAGTAGAAAGTGTCTCTGGATGTCGAAGTGGCGCTGCGGCTAATTCCTCCGCCCTCTCTTTCTGTATCTTCTCTTTCGCCCATTGGTTCAACAGACGCACGGCGGTGAAAATCGTGAATGCTCCCAAAGCCATGAAGAGACGGTTTATTCTTTGGGAGCAACAATCATCAGAAATTTTTCATCAGTAACCGCCGACACACATAATATTAATCGCGCAACCTTTCTTGAACGATGACCTTGCTTTCCCCTCTCTGTCACAATAAAGGTAAAAGCTCGCAGCGAGCACCGAAGACAACATTCCAAACCTCTATCCGTGTTTTTTTTTTTTTTCAAAAACTCTAAAGAAATGACCGAACCAGGTGAAGCTCCATCCCACGAGCTCCTGAGGAAGTTCGAACGCCAATTACTGACAAAATTAGAAAAAAGAAATGACTGAATTTCCAGAGATTGGCATTGCTTCATACAATCTAGTGGCTGATTTTGTAACTAATTTCCCCGCTCTACCGCATTTCTTCAATCCATCGTTCAAATTAAGTTGCGCGAGAAATACCCGTTTTGCCTTCAATCGAGTTTTATGAATAAAGGACCCACACACATTAACCACACAACATACTACAAATATGAACATTTTTATCTATTTTATCCACTTTTTCGTCAGAAGGGTTCGTCATTAAGAGTTTTTCTGTCAAAATATCGCGATTTCTGCCACGCGATTACAATACTTCCTCTTTACGTTCTACTTACGGAATTACGCAAGAGACGCTTTATTCTTTGGGAGCAAAAATCATCAGTAATTTATGATGCAATCCCACGAATGTAAACAAAATAGTGTATGCTGTGTGTATTATCAAGTGCTGTGTGTATAAATACGTATGCATGCTGTGTGTACTATCTTGTTTTTGAGGCAACAAACCATACTTCAACAAATATATACTTAATCTTTGTAAAAGAACGTTCATTACTAGATTTCACAATCATTACTTGGTTTCTAATTTTCACTAGAAGAACAGTTACATGCACAATATAGATATATTGTCAACATTGGCAGGTAGTGTTAAATTTATCTAAATTTGTAAATTTCGTGTTCAGTTTTGGCCAGTTTAATAGTCTATTTAACGTTTATTTTTTATGACCTTCGTTAGTCATTTTAATAGAAAATGTGTTACACAAAATTTAATTGAACATTTCCAAGACAAGACACAGTAAGAAATTTTGATAAAATAAAATTTTATGTAATGTTGCTGTAAAATGTTATATTAGGATTAATGTTTACTCTGTATTACATTGTGAGTTCGGCGAATACTTTTTTTTTAATATTTACAAAGTATTAGGTAAAAAATAATTTCTTATAAAACTTACATCATCCAGAATATATACTACTTCTCTTCATGAATTCGGCGATTAACGATTCCAAAATTAACTATACATTCAAGTACTTCAGTAAAACATTTTCGTTTCGTTTCCAAGGTGACGGTTGTGATTAATAAGAGAATGCACTTTGTCATCAAACTCAAGAGGATTAGACCTCTAGATCACACCAAAGAAAACAATAAATCGAACAAACTAAATAGTGCAAAAGTTATTCACTGCAACGTATTAATAAATAGTGTCTCAATATATTAATAAATAGAAATGTTAGGAGGTGATTTTTCCCTCTTGCCATATTCCCTAAGTAGGTCGTAAAGAGAAAGTATTGTAATCGCGTGGCAGAAATCGCGATATTTTGACAGAAAACTCTTAATGTCGAACCCTTCTGCCGAAAAAGGGGATAAAATAG
Organism: Gryllus bimaculatus; assembly: GCA_017312745.1. Classification (NCBI taxonomy): domain Eukaryota; kingdom Metazoa; phylum Arthropoda; class Insecta; order Orthoptera; family Gryllidae; genus Gryllus; species Gryllus bimaculatus. Next base: position 287,405 of record BOPP01000368.1, on the reverse strand, counting down.
ATAAAATGTTCAATTTGTAGTATGTTGTGTGGTTAGAGTGTTTGGTTCCTTTATTCATAAAACTCGATTGAAGGCAAAACGTGTATTTCTCGCGCAACTTTTCTTGAACGATGGATTGAAGACATGCGGTAGAGTGGGGGAATTAGTTACAAAATCAGCCACTAGATTGTATGAAACAATGCCAATCTCCGGAAATTCAGTCATTTCGTTTTTATAATTTTCTCTGTAATTGGCGTTCGAACTTCCTCAGGAGCTCGAGGTATCTCCTGAGATGGAGCTTCACCTGATTCGGTCATTTCTTTAGTTTTTGGAGAAAAGCACGGACAGAGAGGGGGAAGCGAGGACATCGTTCAAGAAAGGTTGCGCAATTAATATTATGTGTCAGCGGTCAACGTCATGCCCAAATCGGTCAGATGACCGGACAGTGAGATCCGGCACCGACCAACACGTGTGCCTGCGAGGATTTTCCCCATCAAGGTATTTCCCACCAGCGCGACCCCCAGGCGAGACAAGCTCCAAGCTCACAACCGGTCTCCCGTCATGTGTAAATAGTGCAGTGCATGTGAGAGTGTAAGTACTAAGGGATGAGGATAGGACAAGGAAGAGGAAGAAAAGATCGTTCGGGCCGTGGCCCTTCTATTTGGGTGCGGCTCCGTGATTCACCTAGTAGATCGGTAAAACGGAAAACTACCAATCAGAGCAGCCGATCGCTGGAATTCTCTTCCAGAAAGCGTCTGAATTCGACCTAGCTATCTAACTAGTGTCGAAAACCCTATCACAGTCGGGACTCAAACCCTAGGACTTCCCGCTCACAACGACACCAATTGATGCCCTGAGGCACCGAATCCGGCTCAAATGATTCAAAAAGTATAGAATGTGCACACGGATCCTAGAAGTTTCTATTATTATTAACAATTATTGACCTAAAAGTCTAAGAAGATTAACACGAAAGAGTACGTCCACAAGGCGACACATTTACACAAATAAGAAACATGAAAAGAGGAAAAAAAGAGAAGGAAATTGAAAAAGAGGGGAGAGCAAAGGAACGCTGTGGTTTCACATCGCTGCAGTCTTCCTTCCGCTCCGCAACCACCAAGAGGAAATTCACGCAACACGACCCCGGACAGGCAGGTAGAGCTTCCCCGGGCGTCGGGTCACAGCGAGCAGTGCGGCGGGGGAGGGGAGGGGAGGGGCTGCGGGCGGCAGGTGGCAGGTGTTAATGAACCAACGCAAGGTGGCGCCTCGTCCGCCGCGAGGGGGAAGGAGGGGAGGGGCGGCGGCGGCATCGGAATTTCAAACTCGCTTCCCCCATCCCCACCTCGTCCACCCCCTCTCGCTCGAGGACAGGGTGCTACGGAGCAGTTGGGGGAAGCCGAGGGTTTAAAATACCCGTTCCAGAAATCCGTTATGTGGCTAATTAGCAAAAATGAAGGGAAGTAGATTATTGAAGATGAATGAACCACAAACCACCAGATTTATTTAATAAAATGCGTTAGTTCAAACATTCTTATACTTTTTTGGTTGATAATATTACATCATTTAATGACGTAATGAGTTATCACAAGGTTTTTACGGAAACGTACGAAAATAGTTTATTGCTTAATTGAAATTAAATCCGTAGATATAACACCTGTGATACATTGGTATTACAATTAGTAAATGGGTATATGTAATGAAACTATCAACGCCGTTCGACTAGAATCTCTTCGTAATTTTGTTATGTCTAAATAAATGGATATGTGCTGGTGTGATATGGTTATGAGGGCATATAATATAATACTAATATAATGTAAATATATAAATAATATAATAATATATAATATTAACTGATGAATTCTTTCGTCTGCAACATCCCTAACTAGTGAAATGATGCTCATCAACTAACTTATCTCTTTTACCACTACCATATTGTGTGACCTGGGTGATTTTTATAAGTACATGACCTTTGAGTTATCAAGTGTTGTAAATGACATGAACTATGGGTTGAGGGGAGTGAATATGTTTTTGGTTGAGTTTGAAAAAAAGAAGTTTCATAACAACAATGATATATTTTGGAAACAAGTACGCTCACTCACAATAACAAATCTTAAAAAACAACAAACACTTGAAAGAAATGCACACTGTGTAGCGTCAGAAATTAATACATAAGCTTTGCACAGAATACCTCAATGAAATTAACACTAAAATCTCTCTACTTTTTTAGATATACAAAACAATCCCAGATATATATAAACAAATCCATGAATTATTCCATTAATTCCAAACAATCAACATTATACAAAAATTCACAAACTTCTTTTTAAGTCTTGAATAATTACAATGAAAATGAAAAGTAGATAATAAATGACGAATAATTTCTATTTTATTTCTTGAATGCCATTCTATCATTACTCAATAATGAATTCCATTAATACAGAATTTAAAAAAATATATATACTAGTTGCAATATCATTTTTATAAAGGCTTTCCTCACTTTTTCGTTTCCTGTCATATTTTAAAGATGTTTCCAAAATCATTAATACTACTCTTCACCGATTAACATAGAAGTGGAATTGACGTTCGATTTTATAACCTTGCGATTGGATAACAGCTTCCTAGCTAATCAAGCATCAATTCCACTTCTATTTCAATCGTGGAAGAGCCCAATGTTTAACTAGATAAATGTTCCATCAAATAACAGTGTATGAAATCTACTATCACTAATGAGTACATTGTCTGATTAGAAAAATGGCACGCAAGGAAGAAACGTGTTTGCATATCATCTGCGTATTCCAAATTGGATTTCTTAGACACATTCAAGAATCACCTAATGGTATTTGGAAGCAGCTACACTGCAGTATTCCCGTATGTCATTAACAGGGCTACCCTTCAATACTGAAAACGCTTTTACGAATGTTATTGTTCTTCAAAACTGTCCGCATTTTAATTATTTGATTTACTGTAATAACTGAATGAAATGAACATGAGAATTGAGTCAAGATTACTTTTCCATTTGTTGTATTCCTGGATTCCGGATTCTCGAATGTATATTTCCAGAAGCGATAAATTTCTCAGACACATTTATGCATTTGTATCAATGTACCACTGGTACAGTACCAGTAGTACATCCATTGAATGAACAAATCTGAATAGGATTACAGTCAGGAATGCTCGAAATCGTATCAGGATTTCTCGAAAAAACCCAGTACAGTCCGTTACTACAAGAATGTTGCTCGTCTTTTAACTTCATAGTTATTCACACTTGATCCTTAGTAGCTATAGTAATGTTAAATTCTTAAATCTTACGCTTTATAAGATATTTAAATTAGTTCTTTTTTCAGGGAGTGATGAATATTCTTTATTAGGAAGTATTCCTTATGCCATCTAACTATTAACTTGCTGCCAGCTTGCCTTTTTAATTTCTACTAGACAACGACCCGGTGCACATTCTACGAAGAATATGAGGCGAGATTCGATATCGGAGTGTACACTCTGGTCAGTTGCCTATGAAACCCATTACTCATTGGAAGATTCAAAATCGTGCCTAATTTCTACTTGCGTTGGTCGGGGCTTACAATTTGTTTCTTGTCCATGGCGCACAGCTTAAACTTTATAGTTTAAAATTAGTTTTGTTATCCAACAAAGCAGGTTGTTACAATACTTGTATGTTTACATAATAATAATAATAATAATAATAATAATAATATAATAATAATAATAATAATAATAATGTCTTTATTAATGGCGAGGCTCACTGCTCTTCCGCCTAACCACTGAATTTACATACATTATAGAGTAGTAACATTTTAAGAGGAGGACAGAGCTGTACATTTAAGTAGGGGAATGCTTCTTCTTACAGCGCGCCAGAAAGAGTCGTCGCCGCACGAGCCAAGGCCAGGGGCTCCAGATCACCGGAAAACAACTGAAGGGGACAACACTTCAAGCATTTCTTATCATGTGGTCAGTAAGCAATTTAAATTTTCATTTGTTACAAGCTGCAGCTTGTTATCAACATAATATATGTTGCTAGTTCTCTTACCAACCACTGCGGAGAGACTTTACTGGTACACGTTATAATAATTTATGAATACAATATAATGAATGGAGAATTGTATGGTCTTAGTTGGATAAAGTCATCGTTGTCTCATTGTATAAACTCTGCGTTCGTTATATGCTACATATTTTTCTAATGTTATCAAACAGTCTTTGTTGTAAATTGCTGCTTTGTTTTCTAAAACACGTACACAATATTCATGGTAACATATTTTTGCTCATGGCGTTTGCTTTTGATAATTGCAATCTGCGATTGTGATTTTAGAGATTGTACGAGTGCTTGGATTATGGTATTGTTAGGACACTGAACGAGAGTTAGCACATTATATATTGTCTGTTCGATGTTCTATTAAAATGCTAATAAAACGCATGTTAATTCTGATATTTTAAAAGAGGAAGAATTTCCAATATCAAAATTATTGCCCGGCAAACAAATGTTCGGCAAACTGTAAAAAACAAATGAAAACGTGGTAATGTCTACAAAGTTCCAGAATTAGAAGGTTCGAACACTTCTCTTGAAAATATCAAAAGCAAATCAGAAACTTTGCAGTAACTGAATTTATAGGGCGATACTTAGGCGAATAGAGCTTATACTTTTGTGAAAACGAAACACCGATTTCTCCAAGCACGTACGAGTTTTTTTTTCTGAGGAAACTTCTTAATGGTATGTGAATGACTGTTAAGACAAAACTCACCGCACTAAGATTAAAGTGTAATTTTAATCCCGACGGAACAATCCTGATATATTTTAGTCCCCGCGGGAATAAAAAAACACTTAACTCTCAGTTAAAAAATACAGCACTTACAGCTCAGCAGAAATAACATAGTTCTTAAAAACTAATCCCAATATATGATGTATGAGGTAAAAACACCAAAAGTGACAACATTTAAGAACATTTTCGAAGATTTATTTAAATTCTCGTGTTATAGTTCTAAATCTGTTTTGTAAAACTCATTAGACAAAAAGAATATCCCTTTCCGAATAGACATCTTGCCTAAAATGACAAATTTTCAATTTCTTTTATTTTTAATTAATTCATTTCCAAACTGGATTTTGATATAGAAGTGGGCTACTTGAAAATTTAAAAAGTTTGGTCGGTTAAACACTTCAATTATTAATGGCCACTTGATGTTTTTCGCGCTAAACGTGTTTGGAAACTCAAGTTCACATCGATCCTAAGCAATTCTTGTAATTCCATTGCAATGCCAATATTAATAAGATGTTTACAAATTATCCTTCAAGAAAAAATAAGTAAAAGAAATTAATTACCTTATTGTACTCCACACCAGTACAAAGCATTAACTCCACGTTCTGCAAGTTTAAAGCAACTGGGAAGACTAGTTTTTATTTTGTGAATATGGTGCTTAAAGTGACCACCACAGATTTCTTTCCCTTTAAGCATGTTTCCTTAAATTTCAATGATAGTAATATACCACTTAAATCTCAGATGCAATAATATAATCCTCAAATCCTGGTGGGAATAATACTGCACTTAAACCCAGCCTGGGATAACACAGTACTTAACTCCTGACGGGAATAACGTAATAGATCATTAGAACCAGTTAATTGAATAATTTATCATTAATTTTATTGATTCAGATTTATATATTAATTAACTAGATGTTAACTTGACTCGATTTGTCTTTTCATATTTCCCTCCTATAATTCCCTCCACAAGAGAACATGTACCATCAATCAACTGTTTTAATATTTCCCTCGTAACCACGATCCTCTCGATCCGTACTTCGAGCTCAGTATCGAAGGCAATAACAAGCGATAACGTATCAGTAAGGAATAAACACATTTAAAACACCACCGGTATCGTGCTGGCCTTGCAGCGAGTGACCGATGATTCAGATGGGCGCGGGTAGAGTGTGCTAATCAGGGGCGACGAAGGCACAGCGACTTCGATCAGTTGAGTACCAACTGAAGGGCGGTTTCCCTTCGCTCCCCAACACCATAGTTAGTGCGACTGCAAGATTCCTCCATGCCCTGGGTACAAACGAGGGATACCCAAATGCCGAAGGCAGGGTGTTTTTTCTGGCGAGCCGAGGGGTAAGTGGTGGATACCCCTGCATGGGTTACTAATGTACACATTATTGTTCTACCAGGAAGATTTTTAATTCCAAAGAGTGACTCCGGGGCGCTGCGAACTTTTATTTCCCCCCCTCCCCCGCGAGTAAACAGGAACACCTTTTAGGGTGGCATACGGTTACCAAGGAATACACCTCATTTAGGCCTGGCTAGGGCCACCCTGCCAGCTCAGGCAGTTGTCCGGGCTAGCGTCGGAATCTAAAGTAATTATCTATCTGAATTTCGGCAAGAACTGGTCCGATTGTGGAATACTGTAAATTGTTAATTGATTAGTAAATATTTTATCTTTAAATCTTGCAATGCGTAAGTGAATATTTTGACTGCCACAAATGCCCATTTCCAAACAGAGTACATACCTCCACTTCCTTCTGTGTTCACTTTTTACGTAGCAATATATTCGTAAGCATTTCACCATTACGCTACCAACCATTATCTTCGAATATGACGTTTCTGCTAAGTTCCACGGTATCCGATAACCTCTCTTGTACTGCGACGCTCAGTTTTCTTTTAAAAATTATATTAATTAAAGATAATACAATTTGGAAACGTCTGCAATTCAGAGGAAATATTGTAATGTAATCGATAGGAATATTTTGTGTGTGTGACTTTGTGTGTACGTCTGTGTATGTGTGTGTGTGTGAGAGAGAGAGAGAGAGACAGACAGGCAGACAGAGAGATACTGGCTCAGTGCATGGTTGAATTGAAAGTGGATTATAATGTAGTGGTATTACATAAACTAGCCAGAACAACAACATAGATCATTAGGGTTATTTGAATAGTCGCTGAATATTTCGTACAATAATCACTCGCACAAAAATATTATTAGAACAAAGACCATTGAATCACTTCAAAAGCACCCGCTTCTGTTTAAGAGAAAAACGTCCACTTTATAAAATAATGAGAATTAAAGAGTTGATAACCTTCAGGCTTTTTCTTGTTATCTGTAGTATTCGTACTAATTACGAATATTATTCGAGTAATACGCAGGTATACATTTCAACATAGAGCATTTATTTCATCAACTAGTTAGGAGCCCCCCACCCCCAAACAAAACAAGTGAGCCCGTACGTAGTACGTAATTACCCGAAATGAATACATATTAATTTGCGATACAAACAAATACCATATCACCATGTAAACAAAGTACCCAATAAATATCCAACACAGACTACTCGACTGGTAGCGTTTCCTCGCGCGGAGGGCCGAAGACCAAACTGGTAGTGGGTCGTTCGTTATTACATGTACTTAAACACATATGAGGGTTTCTGCTCACGGACGAGATGCAACTTCGCTCACGAACACTGGAGTTAGCACGCGACACTGATCTTCAGTTCATGCCTCGGTGGACAGACTCAGTTTGTAACTTATTATGCAAATTACAATATTAACTACAGTTCGTGCACTCGGCGATTACCGCACTATTGCACTCATTAAAATTACATTCACAGCAGTTCTAATGCCAAAATTGCCCGAAACAGAACTCTCATTTACACAAAGGCAATGAAAACTTTGATTTTGCAAGTTTACAACAAAAAGCGCAGACACGTCTACGCGCAACAGACAGTCCTTCCATTTTGATTTAACTCAGTTTTTTTCTGTGGTGAAATACCGTTAGAGATAAATAAAAGTTGGAAGAGCTTTGTTTTAATTCAGTAAACTCATTTAAAATTGTTCAAAATGTTCTGTACGATTTGGTGGCTTTGGTTGATTGGCTAAGGCGTACCGCGGCCAAGGCTTACAACACTTCATCAAAACCAGGAACAAAACTGGAGGATGCTACGATTGGAGGCGCTAGTGTCGCCGGCGGCAGCTGCAGATGAGACTGCACATGCACATGCAAATTGCACTGCAGCTGCACAAGCAAATTGGCTAATTTGTGAGATATACCAATAATGGCTTCTAAATGTTCAATTATTCATAATATATACATATAAGATACCTCTGAAGAAAGCGCGAACATTGGCGCCATCTTTTGTAACATTATAAGCCTGCCTGAGTCTCCCAAATCCACGCAGCAGCCACGCACGTTTTAAGTATCGCTGGCAGCTGTTTGTATTTTAGTTCCTTCAAGAAGGTGCTGCAGGAGAGAGCGCCACTATAATAGTTTCCACCACGTTTTTTACGAGTTGAAAGGCCGTGGCGGATGTCGCTGGTTTTTCGAGAATCAGCTTCGCGGCTGTACACCTGTGCGGTCAGAAGTGTATCCCGCATTCCTGCAGAAGAAGACAATTGCGGCTACTTTAGATAAGAGCCAATGGATTTGAAATAAAATGTGTGTTCAAAGCATCAAATACGCGCTGTGGTGCCTTCTCAGAAAACATAATCATAATTGCAGTTTGTGCATATGTAACACTGTGTTCTTGCCTGAAGATCGACGAAGTTCTGTATACACATACATACAGGTCGTGATTTATAAAAGTGTAGGTTCGGGAATGCGCCACAAACTAACACTATATA
>BOPP01000368.1:249442-263392 GCA_017312745.1 Gryllus bimaculatus | reverse complement strand
AAGTTTCAATTCAGTTTGACGCAGGGACGTTGTCTAAAACTTTGCCCCAATATACTTCAATTAAGAACAGCTTTGTGTTCGCGATTCCTCTTTGATCAATCGATCAATGGCAGTCTTTCAAACGCAACCCGCAGAACAGCGGTGTGGTATCTTATTATGGTTGCATACCCACGGGTAATGATGTACGTAACTAATGTACCAACACAAATCGCCGTTAATTCTGAAAAGCCGAAGCTGTTTCGGGTCGAAAGGTCACGTGTTCGAATCTCGCCTCGGACACTGTGTCCATACGTGTTCTCCTTCCAATTCACCCAGCAGTTTAAAAATTACAGAGTTCGCTGTATGATCAGTATGATGAAATGGCGACCTTTAAACAGGGAGAAACTCTAATGGTGCTGAAAGAGCACGTACTTTCTCACCCCTACTTTCCCGCAAAATTATGCGAAAAGAACTTAAATTTTCTAAAAATTGTGAATGACCTTATTTCAGTATCTATCTTTAAGAAACAGATTTTATTAGGAGAAAAAATCTATATCTTTAATATATCAGTTGTAAGAAGACGAATTTTTTTGAATTTTTGCAATTTTCAAAAAATCATGGATTTTACCGAACATGAGTACGTTTTTCTCTCTACTTCATAGCCAAAAAGCAAAAGAATTCAAATCGAATTTCCGAGTTGCAGGTTTCGAGTTTGCCACCGTCAACCAATAACAGGATAACGATTTACTTGCATTTATGTTGAAAATTATATCAGCCATTCATTTCTTTGGCCAATTTCGAGGCTATGTCCTCAGAAAAGTGAACATTTTTAGTATGATTAATTTTTCAGAAATGTACACTAAAGTGACATGCGTATTGAAGACCAAATTTCATCACGCAAATATCTCGTCTTGGAGTTTGCTTGATTTTGACAATAATTAATGCTTGACTGCGAAAAGGGCGTAACTATTATTATACTTTTTATACATAAAATGTTTCAAATCGTTCTTTGGAGGACCAAAATAGTAATGTGGTAACGAGAAAACATAGTTGAGAGACGTTTATAATACTGAGTTGAGTCCTTTCCCTGTTACGTCGTTACGTCCGCGAGCTTGCATCGTTCGTTGTAATAATTGCAAGAAGTATGAGCTTTAATGCTAATTTTTAGATCAATTTGCTCCAAAAAATATACTAGATAGATCGACAATCTCTATACATGAATACGAAGTTCAATCGATATCTTCCAATAGTCAGTTGGACAAATGGAATTAAATTTGTCAGTAATGTATAATTATATAATATTTCTCAGTAGACATTCTCTTTGAGTAATTTATGAACATATGTCCAACGAGAAAATTCTAACGGAATGTTTTGACTTTGAAATGAAACACTAGCTTCGTTTCTGAACGTCAATAACTATCGTATTATTAGTAATTCTTTAGCAAAAAAGAACTTTATATTTAGTTTATTAGATCCTGAGATAGTATTATTGTGAAATTTGTCATAAAAATATTTTATTAGATATGTTTGCAAAGTGTTATTTCAACTTAAACCGGCAAAGAATGGCTGTGAATGCAGAAGATGTGAATTTGTCCGATATTTCTGATTTTTCATCGGATGATAGTGAGTTTAAGCATCCAGATGAGAGTCATTCATCTTCAGATGCTTATTTATGTAGTGTTAAAAAAAAGAATGATGGTCGAAAGAGGAAAACAATTCCGAAAATCAGAAAACACGAACTGAAGAACAGTCGCAGAAATAGCGTTAAAACTACATCAACAGTTCAGGAAAATTCGTAGGTAGAAAATTAGACTGATTTTTCACTCTACGATTAATAGACAAAATTATAAGTTACGAATTTAACACCGCATTTGTGACGAGTGTTATACAAGGCAGAGGTTATGGCAATGAACTTGAAAGTGAAATTTATTCAAAATAGCCTCCACGAGCTGTATATCTAAAATTAATAAACACATGCCGCCTTGCGTACAAGGAAATATTTATTTATTTATTCGCGGAAATCAACATTGTAAAATAAATATAAATCCTTATATTGGAGCATTTTTGTTCATTTTGTGAGCTTAATCAATTACTAGAATGATTTTTCATGTGGTATGTATTTTTTTATTTAATTCACTGTTTTTTCTTGATTATCTCAAACCTGTGTGTTCTGAATTGTGCCCTTCTTCCATCCAACTCATCAAATGCCGTTCTATGATACAACTATGTGTATATTTACTGTACTGATTACTTGTTTAAAATTCTAAACGTCAGAATGGAACGCCTGGCAACAGAAATCAACATGCTTTTGCTCTTTGCATTTTCGGTCTTTTCATGTGTCTGTAGACAAATTTTAGAATGATGTTCAAAAGAGTGAAAATTTTCTTTTCTTCCACCCGTCTTACTCTGCGTACCAGCGATATCAGCTAAATCGGAACCCAACTACAGTTATTATTGTTTTGCTGGTCTTCTTGATAGACTTTCAATTCATATTTTCCCCTGCTGTTTAGACAAGCCCAGCAGAGATGTACGGCAGGCTATGTTCTGACGAAGTCAAAAATATTTCATGACCTGCCGAAAATATTTGCCAAGTAGGTTGCTTAATTATCAGAGGCAAACACCATGTTGGGATAAATGAGTATAACTGCATTATATCCATTTTTCCACGATATTGATTGGCAGCAAGTGATTATTTTCGATTCTGTTACGTGCTCTATATGTTAGAAACGTTTATACTGAGATATGAGTGTACGCCTGTTACCATCTGGTACTTCGCGTTTGTCAATTGGCCATTGTTCTCTTTGCCAAAAGTGACCTTTCCTAATATGTAAATTTAATACACCACGCAATTTGAAGTTTGCATCATTCTCATTAGGTATTGTTTCTTTACATGCAATTTCCCTTATGTTAATTGACAAAATGTGATAATTTTCTACCTTCTACATCTCTTAGAAGTTGTAATATTTATTCTAAGGTACCTAATGAAGCAAGATGTTATGAGTCGGAGCGGAACTGTTCCCTGTTTCAGGTTTCGTGTTAGCCGATCGGCCATTGTTCCCTTTGCTAATGTTGTCATCTCCTAATTACAAATAATACATCACGTAATTTCAAGTTTACGCAAGTTTGCGCCAGTATGAGTATGTGCAGAATCGATACATGAAATTTCCCATCCCCCGTTCCCTGGCAAAATGTGATTATTTTCACTCCTTCTTCTCCTAAGTTCACCTTCCTTGTAAATTTAATACAGTAAGTAATTCGAGGTTTACCTGAGTTTTTATCAGTGATAGTACGTGTAGTTTCGTTATAAAAAAATTCCCACATCATGTACATTTGCAAAATATGAACATTTTCGAGTAACCTCCGTGATCCATGTATTTTAAGGTACCTGTATTTAGAGTATGTGCCTGAGCGGAACTGTTCCCTGTTGGAGTCTTCGCTTTTGCCAATCGGCCATCGTTCCCTTTGCTAACATTTTCCTTCTCTAATTGCTTACCTCATGCTCCTCGGCAAAATGTCATCATCTTCGCTCCTTCTATACTCCCTAAAGGTTTGTAACATTTGTTCTAAAGCACGTGCATTAGCGAGTTTGCGCGCGTCTGAGGCGGGCCGCTCCCTGCTGGAGTCTTCACGTATGCCAATCGGACATCGTTCCTTTTGTTAATATTTCCCTTCCCTACTTACTTATCGGCAACATGTGCTCCTCGACAAAATGTGATAATTTTCGCTCCTTCTATACTCGCTAGAAGCTTGGAACATTTATTCTCTAGTTTGCGCGAGTCTGAGGCAGGCCGTTCCGTGTTGGAGGCTTTGGCCGTTTCGCCAATGTGGAGGCGGCGGCGGGTAGTTTGCGAGGAGAACGGCGCGGCGCTGTGCTTCCCCCGCGAATGTACGAGCGGCGGCGACGATGCCTACCTGGAGATTGCACGAGGGCCTGGACCTGACGCCGGGCGCCCGGCGCGCGCTGCAGCCTGGGCGGCGGAGCTGGGCGGCGCGGTGCGGCGGCGTGGGCGTGGCCCGGCGCGGCGGCGGGGGCGTGGCACTGGGACCTGGGCGTGCGCCGTGGCGCGCGCGCCTCGCCAGCCCCCGTTCCCGAGTACGGCCACCGCCCTCGCCGACCCCGCGCGCCCGCCCTGGTTCACCTCGCCGCTCGTCTTCTGGCTGTCGTCCTGCCTGCTGCTCAGCTGGCCCCTGCGGCTGCTCGTCGAGTACAACACCGCCTACGTGCACTACCAGGTACGCCCACTCTCTCTCTCTTGCTTCGCTTACGCGTGAAAGTGGGCTCGCGAATAAACTACTATAAGAGCTCCTTTGAGGAATTGCGTTTGCAAACGTACGGATGTGGTAGCTCTATTTTCAGGAATTAAAAACGAAGGAACTATTTTTAATGTAACTTGAATATCATCGATTAAGAGAGAGGAAATAAAGTTGCGGGTAAATAAACACCCGCTCACTGCTACTAGTTATTGTTACCACAGTATTGCGAAAAGCGACGAAATCTGGTCGGCAAGCCACACAGCGCAGACAAGCGCCCAACTTAGGACCCGGCCGTTCATCTCCATGTCACTTACGAACGTAACAGATCCTACATGATGTAACACACAGCACTCTGCCTGACCGTACTGTGTGTAATGTGCAGCCACATATTTAGTGTAGCTATCACACGTTATTTTTTGGATTGTGTATTCCGGATGTGAAAAACATGTTCAGAGTTAACTACAACTTAGCCAGCAGGACCACGCCCACTTCTGTGGCGCCCAGCATGGGGCCTCCCCAGTCATCTCACCGTCTCTTACGAACATTACCGGTCCTACATGATATCACGCACTTCGCCCGTACTCAGTACATGACAGTACTCAATACAACGTTTTCCTACTTATTTATCATCTTATCAGTTTTCACACGCTTTTTTTGTCTTATTTGTGTATTCCGCAGGTGACGAAGCTGTTCGGTGTTAACTACGAGCCGCCAAGCAGCGCCACGCCCACGTCGGTGGCGCCCAGCGTGGGGCCGCTGCCGGCCAGCACGGCGACTGGCGGCGGGGCGAGCGGCGCGGGCGCGGGCGGCGGCGGAGGCGGTGGCGGGGCGCTGTCGCGAGGCTCCACCATTGACAGCGCCGACCTCGACTGGACCATCCGCGACAACTGCGCCGTCGTGCCCAGCTACTCGGAGGCGCTGCTCATGCTGCCCCCGCAGCCGCCCGCGCCGCCCACGCCCGCGCCCGCGGAGCTGCAGGTAATCATAATGATAGATATGGGAAACAAATAAATAAATAAGTAAATAAATATCAGTTAAGTAATTGTAAATAAATAAGAAAATATGGAAAAGTTAATTGACGACTATAAATGTGGTCGTGTTTTGTTATGTTTTTTTTTGCCTTTCTTAACTTATTTAATTATTGCTGCAGTTAACAATTTTCAATAACTTGTTTGTAATATTTTATTAAATTATAATTTTAAATAAATTGCTTATAATATTTTAGAGAAGATATACTTTTATTTTCTAATTTTTCTCACAAACGACTTCGAAGCCATTGACCGCGAAAAGTGTCTCAGGGCACTTCCGACACTGGCCAGATAGCTAATTCGAGTTCCCTCACTCTCTGGAGGAGGAATCTAGCGGCCGGCTGATCTCTTACGTATTTTTCGGTGTTTTTCTCATCAATTCCAAACGAATGTCGGAGCAGTACGTTAACAGATGGGCCACGGACCGCGCACGATCTATCATTCCCATTCCATGTCTTATCCTATCCCTTACACACTCTTACAGTTACGTACACTACACTACAACACGTGTCGGGAGTTGGGGGAAATGCTTAGTGTCCCGCCTGGGGCTGTGCCCCTCTAATGGGAGATACCTGGTGGAGGAAACCCCGCTAGCCGGCGGTAGGTCGGCGTCGGATCTCATCATCCCGCGGGGCAAGATCACCGCCACTTCCCAAGCAAAAAGCATGTACTACACTTACAGGAACAATTACCTTAGCCTTCGACGCGCCCAAAATCTTTAGTAATGAATCAATTGAGTCTATTGTCATCTCTGACAGAGAAAAAGAAATACGAATATCAATTCACAAATAAGAAATATACTTGTATATTTGTATACTTGTATATAAGCGCAATGTTTGATAGTGATTCGGTTCTATAATTGGAAAGCTAGCTGGTGTTGCCTTGGCGATAGTACAAGATGCTTCAGAATTAATATTTAATCAAACTTCGAAGGCATATACAGAGTAGAAAATGACCACTTTTTGGGAATGAACAAATAGTAGGAAATGCACATAACAGAGTTATATGCGTTTATGAAAGTGACATTTTAGTCAATAAGTGAGCACAAATATTCGTCAGGTATATACAATTCCCTCGACTGTAACAGAATGTGACCTTGCAAACATCTGTGTATAAGCAGTTGCTTAATAATCAGGGGATGGAAAATACGTGAAAGTTCTTTATAAAAAATATACCACTACATGTTCATTGGCAAAAGGTGACCGTTATAGACCCTTCTTCATGCTCTATAGGTTTGTAACATCTATAGAGACTCTGTATACACATTCGACCGACGAAACTTCGTTCTCATTTCTCAATCTACTCTATTTTCTTCCTAATTCCATTCATTTCCTCCAATCCCTTCCCCCGACCCTCGTCTACGAGTGAAAGCTCCCGCACAGGTAAATAACGTTCAACCCGCCTGATTTCACTCCATCCGCCACGCAAAGGGAACCGACATTCGCATCCGACCGCACAAAACCCACCCTCGCGCTCGCCCCCGTCAAACGCATGGGTCAGCGCAGCCATCGCCCTGTGACGGGTCCGCGACGCGCTCAAAGTACGCCCGCAAATCTGCTGCCCCAGCGGGCCGACAGATCGCGCGCGCGGCGCGGGCAGGGGGCCTTGACTGCGGTTTCCCCGCGCGGCACGCCACGCTCTCCCCCCCCGCCCTTACCCACCTCCTCATCAAACCCCCCCGTCACACCGTGACTGCAACTGTGGGCCCGATTCCGAACATCAAAGTAAAGTTACAGTTCACCCTCGTAACGCATGTCCACCCCGGATGCACAAACGCCAGGCGTGAGCTGTTAGGCCGTTTTGTGGAATACATCCCGGCTGTTAGAGTGTGCTTCAGGCGTATCAATTGCATGTCAACTTGCCCAGTTTCGGCTCTGATAGGGAAAGATCCTAGGGTTCGGGCCCGGGACGCGGCCCTTGTCACTAGGTCGAATTCAGTTGCTGTCTAGTGGAGATTAATAGCGGACGGTTGTTCTGATCGGTGTTTTTCTGTGATTCTCCGATCAACACTAGGTGAATGTCAGAGCACTACGCTAACACACGCACCACGGACCGTGCGCGTTCGTTGTTTCCTCTTTTTTGTCTTATCCTCACCCCTTACACACACACACACTAACATGCACTTACACTAACACACATTCCGGTAGACCGGCATGCCGGCTGGGGCGGTACCCCACTAGTGGGAGATACCTGGTTGGAGAAACCACGATAGTAGGCGATAGCTCGTCATTCAGCGGGGGAAGATCACCGCCATCTAGCGAAGAAAAACAGGCACTATACTTAGGGTACTTATGTTCTCAGTAGTTAACGCTCCAGTAATCACTAAAAATCAACCATCCAACAAACGCCCGCTAAGATTGTAACATTGATTGGCATATAATGCAAAATATTGTGTTGCGTTTATGATTTACCAGTGCAAAAGTACAAAAGAAACATATTACATATCGAAACATGTCTCAGAATAAATGTTACAAATTTCTAGGGTATGTATAGGGGTTGAAAATGTTCACTTTTTCTTCATGATCATATAACACAGCGAAATTACAAATAACGAAAATACTCATGTGACGCTAACACCGTGTTGTTAGGCAACCCACCATGCACGTTCATTCGGCACATAAACTAATTATCAGACTGCGAGAGCACGTGGCTCGCGAAATGTCTGTCCCTAACTAGTTCCCTCACAATCAGGATGAAATTTCACAAGTGTAATTTCATATTAGTATGAAATTTCCCACCACGAGTTCACCATTGGTAAAAAGTCATCATTTCCGACCTCTTGAAGGTATAGAAGTTTCTAACGTTTATTCTCAGCCACACTGCTTAGTAAGAGTGTGTAATATGTACATTCCATTTGCGATCCATGATTGCAAAACAATTTTCTTGCATTAACCACCAATAAAATTCTACAGAATAACCGTCATCCGAGCTCGGACGACAAAGAGACGAGTGCGGGAATCACCTTGCGCTCATATTGCGTACACAATTTTTTTAACAAGCCGTGAGCGAAACGCAATGCGTCAAGTAAATATAAATTAAATATCAAATAACTATAAATACTTTACTTGCTCTAATGTAAATGGACTCCAGTCAGTATCGTAACACTATTGTTTGTAAATAACAAATATAGACATCGCGAAAAGACAAATGCGGATTATTACAGATGTTTCGCACACGCTTCACAATGTTTCACATACAGTGAAAAAATAGCTGGTTCGCACACGAAAAATGAGCACTAAAAACAGCGTTTCGCGGAAAATAATCACGAAAAAATAAAAATATGTTTGTTAAAGCTGTGAAATATTGCTTAGATAAATTGGAAAAGCATTAGCGAAGCATTGCCTTTTCACTCAAATGTTCTTACCAGACGAGAGTATTCTGGAAAAGAAACGATACATGATCGACAAAGAATGTTGCTTTGCCGAAAGAATCAATGAGTATTGATGAGAATGTCGTGGTTACCTTTGTCCAAACGAAATTAAACGTTTTCGTTACAAATTTCATGTTTTACTGCACGTTAGACTGCAGAAAGGTGCTGGGAATTACCTGGCAGCTCGAATCAAACTTTGAATGCGCTCTACACATTTCACTTAGCTTCTGTGAACAATGGCCACGAAACTGTTCGCGGCTCCTCTGATTTTCATGACAATGCCAGCCCGGCGCGTCTCACGTGGAAAAAGCTGGATTCCGAGAAATCTGACAATGGGCACATACTTCGTCGCGGCAGCCCAGAAGCTGATGCGATCGTTTGGTGGCTGTTTGAACTGACAAAAAGCAGTTGGCAATAGATGTCAACGAACTTTCTACGAAAGAAATTAGAATTTGGCCAACTGGGAAGGAATTAGCGCGGCTTCTTTGAGCCAAATCTGAGCGGGAAGGTTGAAATGTATGATCTTTTCTTCTGAAATGCCAGCAAGAAGAAGTGAAACTGGGCTGCTTGGAGCGTTGCGCCTAATTTGAATTAATTTGGCGATCAATGTGCCAACAACGTTTATTATTTAACAAAAATCTACGATGCCCGCAATGATCGTGTCGATCCGCCCATAGGCTGAACGCGCTCTGTCGGTCATTGGAGCCACCGCGCGCGCGGGTGACGGATGTCCGTCGCGCGCGGCCAGGTAGTGAGCGGGCGCGCCGGCCGAGGGCGCAGCGATCGATTCGGCGCCTGGCGGACCGTGGCCGCGGCCCTCGGGGACGGCGGCCTCGGGTCGGGCGCGACGCTGACGTTCGGTGGGATGAGCTGGGGTGGGCAGGTGTCGCATTCAGTCCGGGTACAGTTTGGGGTTGGGTACTAGTCGGGTTTTGAATTGAATTGATGCTTTATTTTACGTGGTGAGACTCGGGCCCGCTCTTCCGCCTGACCACGCAAATTTCGCTACGCTTCTTTCACCACCTAGAAGAGAAGGGAGGTATCATTATGGCGACGAAACAAGCCATTTAAATTTAGCTCCATTTACGCTTGAGGATTTTTTACATGAAGTAAATATACTACATGGGAGAGCCGGCTTTACTTCACCTCCGAAGGAAGGCGTACGAAGGATTTGTTCGCCGTTAAAATCCACGGCTTCGATCGTATTTGATAACTGTCCGATACGCTAACAGTTACACCATCGCCACCGGGTACGGGTTGGGTTAGTACGGATGGTCGGGACCGAATCGAATTACGGTCGGGGGCGGACAGGATTCTGATTGGGTTCTGGTCGAAGTCTGATCATGTTCCGAGCGGGTTCTAGATGGGTTGGGTCGGATTCTGCGAGGTCTGATCGGGTTCCGATCTAGTTCTATTCTGATCGGGCTCTAGTTAGTTTTGTGTATTATTTGAGCAGAATTTCTCTCGGATTCGAGTAAGGCTCGCTTCAAATTCCTGGCGAAAGCATTCGTAATCATTTCTGCATATAGATAGCTATAGCTATAAAAGATACCTACAAAAATCAGTACGTGTAAACAGGATGAACGCGTTTACAGCATTCTTTCAAATACTTGCTAAGTACCATCTTCTGGAATTCAAGTTATTTGCGAATACAATTGCGAGTATGTGTGGCATCAGGAAATTAGAAAACTGCTGACAGCAAAAGGTATAGATGTAGATACAAGAAACAGATTTTTAAACCTTTTTCCGTGAAGTGTAGAGGTGAATGAGAGTGTGAAAATGAAGCTGAGAAAGAAATGGAAACAGTCTTGGAGGTAATGGAAGTTTTGTAATTAAATTAAGGCCGCTTATCCAAATGTTTTGTTCGGAGGATTCAATTAACAAAAAAGAGTTTTTGAAGATAATTGGGCAAGAGAGAATAATAAGAAAGAGTGAGGAACAGAAATGCCAATACCAAAAAAAGTGAACTTGGACCTCAGTCAGTTCGTGCTTCGTTGCACAGGCTCTTCGGTCTATTTTGAAACGTTTTTATTCGGTATGTTTGATTTCGAAGTTCAATCAGGAGGATGTAAATTATTGCAGCTGTATATATTGTCTTTACATTCTACGTGATGAAGTGGTCACAACTGGGGTACGAAACGTTACAGTCACTAAATTTTAAATTGGCTGTTCAATGCGAATGTTTTACATTTGATTTCCTACAATTCCATTGGGAACCAATCTTCATTCTAAAATATTATG
Organism: Gryllus bimaculatus; assembly: GCA_017312745.1. Taxonomy (NCBI): domain Eukaryota; kingdom Metazoa; phylum Arthropoda; class Insecta; order Orthoptera; family Gryllidae; genus Gryllus; species Gryllus bimaculatus. Next base: position 252,520 of record BOPP01000368.1, on the reverse strand, counting down.
ATTATCAACAAGTGAAATAATTATTTTTTAACTAATTTACATGAAATACATACATTTAATTTTATATTAGTATTTGAAATTTTACAAATTCCATTTCCGTCATTCGTTGGAGTGCTACCTCTAGTTTGTTGGGGCAGCATCCCTGACTCCTTCGTAATGAACGCTATGAAACATCAAAAGTTAATACGCACACTGATTAGTTATGTTTAATTTATATGTAATATTTATTTTACTAACAAACTAACTAACTAAATAAATCATAAAAATATATAAATAAATTCACCTCCCGGTGCGAAGTCTGCAGCGCCGACCGACCTGCGTGCGACCTGCGGCGCTACCCAGAGAGAAAGAGGGCCCGGCGATGACTCACAGTGGGGCTTTGTGAGTGCATGTGAAGGCAGAGCGAGATACGGGGCCAGGCCGCCGCGAGGTGCGCGAGGCGAGCTCACCTCGCCCGTTGCGCCGCTCTCGGGAGCCGCCGCCGCCGGCCGAACAAGGGAGGCCAGTCGCCAGCAAAGGCTCCTTGAATGGGCTTGTCGGCGTGCTCCGCGCGTCCCTCCGGCCTCGCCCCTCGGCCCTAGCGCGCCAAAGCGCCAACAATCAGCCCCGAGTCGCCCAGACCTTCCAAGATGCTAGTGCAGCTGAACATCATAGCGACACGCCGAAGGAGCAACATGCACGTCGTTTCTCTTCACTTCCTGTTTATTTATTTTATGAACAGTTCTTATTATTTCATTTAATATTTCTTTATGGCGCATTTATAGTCAGTTTATGTTTTAATAATTTACATTATCGTGAATTTAATGCTACAAGTATATTTTTTATTGTATTATCAGCTTAGTTAGTTTTTGAAGTAAGAATAAACTATTGTACCACTAAGAGAATTAGACGATAAACTGATAGCCACATATTGGTGTGGCGTATTAACTTTTGATGTTTCATAGCGCCTACATGTATTCAATTACGAAGAAGTCGGGGGATGCTGCGGCCCAACAAAGACTATGAAGGGGGGGTAGCACCTCCAACGAAATACCGGTAAATGGAAGTCTTGTAAAATTTCCAAAATACTAAATATAAATATAAATAGTAGTGTGATTGTCATGTGTAAATAGTTAAAAAAAATTATTTCACTGTGTGATAATCATTTAATATTTAGAATAGAAAGATGGTTCCCAAAATGGATTGTAGGAAATCAAATTGTAAACCATTCGCATTGAACAGCCAATTTAAGAATGTACGACTGATAACGTTTCGTACCCTCTAAGGTGTGACCACTTCACGTCAGAATGCTCAAACGAATATGAGTTTACCACTGCCAATATCTACATTACATCCTCTGATTGAGACTTCATAATCAAACATACCGAATAAAGAGTCATTTCACAATAGTTAGTACGAGAGGGCAGAAGATGTTGACAACGAAAGCAAGCACTCTAACTGCACTAGCGATTCGACCAAGTTCATCTTACTATTTTTTATTGGGATATAAGTCTGATTCTGTTTCCTCACTGCGTGTTAAAACAACGTTACTCCTATATACATTCGTCGTTAGACCCAATATTAATGTATTCTTCAGAAAACTCTTTTTTGTGAATGAATCCTCCGTGAACAAAACATTTGGATAAGCGGCCTTAATTTATTACAAAACTTCCATATTGAAAGGTTACCTCCGAAGACTGTTTTCCTATACTTCTCACCTTGTCTCAGCGTCAGTCTCTCGACACCTCTCGATCAAATCACTCATCGCTATCATCGAGGAATTAACAAAGTTTACAAATCTTGTCTCTTGAATGAGACTGTGACATCGTAATACTTTATTTGCTGTACAAGCAAGATTTCTTAATTTTCTGATGCCCACACATACTCTGCACAACTAATGTATATCAAATAACTAGAATATCAAGAACAGACTACAACTTAGATCAAGTTATTTAGAAAGTTGAGTAGATGCCTGTATACGGCAGTATTAAATGTTCACATGTTTACAAATCTAACTGATTTTGTAGGTAGCGTTTATTATAGTCATATACGCTTGAATAATCATGTACTATCATAGTATGTCACAGAAATGCATTAACGATTATTGCTCTGCTATCTGCAGGGAATTTGAATATAGCGCGCAGCCTTATTCAATTTTCCTACTCGAAATGCCAACTGGTTACAACATTTACTGCCTCTAAGAGGAAATACACAACGCAAAACTAACTAGAGCCCGATCAGAATAGAACCAGATCGGACCCCGATGCCAAGACCTCGCAGAAAAAATCCGACCCAACCCATCTAGAACCCGCTCGGAACATGAGTCAGACTTCGACCAGAACCCAAATCAGAATCCTGTCCGCCCCCGACCGTAATTCGATTCGGGTCCCGACCATCCGTACTAACCCAACCCGTACCCGCTGGCGATGGTGTAACGTTAGCGTACGGACCAGTTATCAAAATTACGATCGAAACCGTGATTTCTAAAACGGCGGAACAACTCCCTTCGTACGCCCTTCCTTCGGATGGCTGAAGTAAAGCCGGCTTCTCCCACTTGTTAGTATATTTAACTCATGTTAAAAAATCCTCAAGCGTAAATGGAGCTAAATATTAAATGGCTGTTTCGTCGCCATAATGATACCTCCCTGCTCTTCTAGGTGGTGAAAGGAGCGTCAGCGAAAATTTTTGGCGTGGTCGGCGGAGAGTAATCTTGAAAATAATGAGCGGGGCCCGAGTCATCACCACAGTTATTCAGGACGAGCTTATCAATTCAATTCAAACTGACCAGAGCACGTGACTTATAGTTGCCCGCAAAGCTCGTCTATACTACCCGGACTGAATGTCCCACACAGCAATTGTCTCTCACCCCACTCATCCGCCCTTATATTTGCTACTTCAAGCTTCCCTGTTCCGGCTCTAGCGACGTTCGCGCCCGACCCGAGCCGCGTCCCCGAGGGCCGCGGCCACGGGGACCGCCAGGGCGCCGAATTTCGAATCCTCTTTTCCGGCTCTCTGACCGTCCAGCTGCCTCGAGTCTTGCTCACACATACCTTGCCTACTGTCTTTGTGCGCTTACGGACATCCGTCACCCGCGCGCGC
>BOPP01000368.1:218001-243171 GCA_017312745.1 Gryllus bimaculatus | reverse complement strand
AAGCACTGACTTGCGCTTTTAACTCATAGTCACCCGAGTGCACGCCTATACTTTTATTTTCACGATGATTTTTATAATGCTTTGGAAAGTTGTTTTCTTTATCATTTCAGTTTTATCTTTGTTTTTTATTTATTTTATTTCATACTCATTATATTACTTTTTATAAATTATAGTACATAGCATAGATATTATTTTGTACCTATAATTAAGTTTAAAATTTAATGCAGTCTCATTACATTTGTAATTAAATTCACCAGTACTCATAGAATATGATACCAAACAAAAAAAATCATGTATTTACGGTCTATGTTATCAACCAAATAGTAAACTTCCTATGAGGAAAACATGCAGTGTTTCTGTTTATCCTGTAAAACTCATGAATTGGAACAAAAATATGAAAGCTATTCTAACGTGTTAATTGAAACTTTTTTATACGAACACACATAAATGGGAATAAATTATCGAAAATAAATATCAGTCATATACAGTACGGGGAATGCTAGGGAAAGATAATTATCCCTCCATTTTGTGATTCCGTCGTGAGCACTCTGCGACCACACGCGAGGTGACGAGAAAGCAACGCCTAGCTCACGTTTCTGTTTATCGTGTAAAACTCCTGAATTGTTACAAAGATCGTTTTGTCTAATCCAATTCGAACATTGCAGATGGCTCAACCATGTTTAACGCGCGAGGAACTTGTCGCAGGTCGCTGACGGAGCGGGGCGAGCTGTGCCGGCGCGCCGCGGGGCTGGGGCCGAGCCCCGTCGCGGGGGCGGGCAGCGCGGTAGCCGCCGCCGCCGCCGCCGCCTCCGCCACCGCCGCCGCCGCCGCCAACGCCGCCGCCGCCGGCGCGTCGTCGCTGTTCGTGGCGCGGCCGCATCGGCGCTCCGAGCCCTCTACTTCCAGCGCCATCGTCGCCGACGTGCAGCAGGTGGGCCGGCGCGCTATGTATTTTAGATTTGGCTTCGAGTTCTGAGGGGGTTCCTCCCTTCTCTTCCACCTTGTGTCTCCTATTTTTTTCCATCTTTTGCTTTCCTCCGTCCTCGTACATCTCGAATATGCCTTCGTCGGTCTTCACTTGTGAGTTCCTCCGTCTTCCTTCTTTTGCCTTCTGTTCTTCAAGTTTTGTCGTGCATATTCGTCCTCCATATTCCTTCGTGTTCCTTCATTATCGTTCATTTTTTGCCTCTTTCCATTCTTGTCGTGTATTTATATCCTCTATCTTTCATTTAGCTTTCATTTTTGGCGGTCATGTGATCGCCCTCAGTCCCTTTTCCGCTGCGTCTTGGCTGGGCACCCTACTCTCTCTCTCTCTCTCTCTCTCTCTCTCTATATATATATATATTATATAATAATATATTTATATATATATATATATATCCTCCGTGTCCCGTCATTTGAATAAGGCGTCGTTATTCACTTGTAGTTCCTCCGACTTCTACTCGCCTTGTCTTTTGTTCTTCGTCATTGGCCGTCCCCATCCGTCCTCCATATTTCTTCGTGTCCCTCCGTTATCCTTGATTTTTGGCCTCCCTCCGTTCTTGTTTTGTATTCGTATCCCCCATAATATTTTATGTACCTCCAACTTCATTTTTTTGCATCTTTTCGTCCTCCCCCTTCTTTTGCCCCCATCTATACTCCTCCATTTTGTGATTCCTTCGTGAGCACTCTGAGACCACACGTGATGTGACGAGAAAGCAACGTCTCGCTTGCCTAGGAATCCGCTGGGTTCGCATACTTTTTGGCGGTCACGTGATCACCCTCAGTCCCTCTGTCATGGAGGCCGACCGGCCATCACGTTGTCACCGTTGTGTCTTGGGGCACCCTAATCCCTCTCAACATACTATGTTTTGAGGCGCCCTTCCAAAGTGTACGGTCACTTACATTCCTGGTGTCGTCGCTGGCGCCTTCGGAAGCATGGACATCAATTGACGACGTCACAGTATGTTTTTGCAGTTTTGAAAATACAGAGAATTCGCCGAAAAAAGTCTGGTGTTTACAAAACTAATTCAGTATGCCTTTAAAAAAAGAATTTTTTTAAGAGAAGTCTCTACTTTCAATATTGTAGTTGTAGAAAGGCAATGCAAAATATTTGAACTTACATTTTTTCGAAGAATCAAGAATTTCAACGAAAATGAGACCTGCGTCTTTTTTTTCACTTTACAAGGACAAAGTGTAATAATGAAAATATGAAGTCATTTTTAGATAAGTTTGAAAATGAAAATGAGACTTCATATAAAATGCCCCAAAAAATTAAAATATACGTTTTAACTCGCAGGATCTCGGCTGCCTTTACATCGATCCAGTAATGTGAAACTTGGATAAAATTGGCAGAACGATTCCGGTCCCATCGCCTATCTGGCAGATCAATGTGCGACCACACACGTGGCCATAATGCGACATCCCGCTCACCTGGGCGTCTGCTGGGCTCGCATACTTCTTGTTGGTCTCGTATTCATCGTCAGCCCCTCTGCCCATGAGGCCGGCCGGCCATCACGTCTTAGGGGCATGCTACTCCCCCTCATTGAATTGAATTGAATTGAATTTGCCTTATTTTACGTGGCGAGACTCGGGCATCAGGCCCGCTCTTCCGTCTGACCACGCAAATTTCGCTACGCTCCTTTCACCAACTAGGAGAGAAAGGAGGTATTTCTTGGGCGAGAAACAGGCGATTTGAATTTAGCTCAGAGGCGTCATTTAGGCTTGAGGATCTTTTACATGCAAGTAAATCTACGAACATGGGACAGCCGGCGTTACTTCCCCTCCGAAGGAAGGCGTACGAAGGATTTTCTCGCCCTTAAAAATCCACGGCTTCGATCGGGTTTGAACCCGCCAACTTGGGTACAACAGTCCAGTACGCTAACCGTTACACCATCGCCGCCGCAACCGTTACACCATCGCCGCCGCATTCATTTTTTCCCCGGCGCCTTCATATTCTACATTTGCTTGCTCTCCGCTATGCACACCGGCACATTCGAAAGCAAAGCTGCCAACTGACGACGATACACGTGACGAGAGACCAGATTTGTTTGTAGTTACATATTTTTTGTCTTTCTACTTACCGTTGTCAAAAGTTTAATTGTGACGAATTGTCACTGTTCTAAGACTATATTAATTTTTTTTTGGTATTACGTATTTGGTACTATATTACGTATTTTACATATTTTGCTATTTTCTCAAAGATGTCATTATTCTATGAACTTTCTTCAATTCCATTACATATATTTATGAAATTAAGTTGTTTTTTTTGAATCAGCATTTTTTCCTACATTATTACTACGTGCCACTGTACATTCTATTCGATGTATGCTATGTGCAGACCTGGTGCAGGCATAAAAGTAAAATTCACAACTCGTTCGGTGATTTTTAACCTTGATTTCTAAACATCTTTGACGATCGCGGTCGCGTAACACTTTGATGAGAATGTCGCACTCTGCAGTGATTGCTAGTGGAACATATCACCAGTTTGTACGATGACGTCTATTGCATCTAGTCTGGCTGCTAAGATATATACCTAGATGGCAATATGTGAATAGTTTACTACAGATAGGTGAGTTGTATAGTGCAAGAGTGCATCAACTTGTGCTTTCCAAACGATTTTTAAAACGTTTGTTTTGTTTTTAAAATTTGTGTTTCATAAATGTAAGCTCATGTTTCATAAATCAGAAAAAAAAATTGTGTTTCATAAATTTTAATGTGTTTTATAAACTAGAGTATTTTAATATTACATATTATATCCTATTTTACATATTCTCGCTGTTTTCATTACGTATTTGTGTGCTTATTTTGACGTTTCGTACTACATACTCTTCCGATGTCTACGCGTGGCTGCTGGTGCGCAGGTGCGACTGACCCGCGCGCGGCTCAACATGGAGACGAGCCTCTGAGCCGCCGCCTCCCAGCCTCCGCCGCTGCGTCGCCCTCTCCGTTGGCGCGACAGGCGCCGCCAGCAGGTCTTGTAGGGGTACGGCCGTTTAACGAGGGGAAATTGCAGATAGCATACGGCTATAGAGATATGTAGATGGACATATAGATAGAAAGATAGCATGTGTTGATAGGATAGATAGGTAGATAGCATAGACAGATAGATAGATAGATAGATAGATAGAAGTAATAGATATGCATAGACAGATAGACATGAACAGACAGACAGAAGACAGACAGACAGACAGACAGAATAGATAGATAGATAGTATGATAGATAGATAGATAGATAGATAAGATAGATAGATAGATACGATAGGATAGATAGATAGATATAGATAGATAGACAGATAGACAGACAGACAGACAGACAGCCAGACATAGATGAGAGCTAGATTTAGATAGATAGATAGATAGATAGATAGATAGATAGATAGATAGACAGGTAATATATAAACAGACAGATAGACTATAGATAGATAGGTATATAAATAGATAGATTAATGGAAAAAGACGGGTGGGTGGATAGTTGGGGAGATTGTAGAATCTGTTTAGAAATTAGTTAATTTTTGCTATTTCAAATTCCATTATGACATTTCTTAACACATTTAGCATATACAGGTAGTTAAAGTAGTTCAAAGTAAATGTTAAAACCTTCTACATGTAGACATGTGAAAGACGATCACCTTTTGCTAAGAAACGTGAGGTAGGAAATCTAATTCACTGAACTACACACGTGTCATTTTCGAATCCACGATCCTTATTGTTAGGCAATTCATGGTGCCTTGGTGTTTGGCATGTACAGAAACCCTCAAGAGACCTCTAGATCCCTGGCAACGGCAATACTTTGTTTTTGGTGTGTGCTCAGTTTTCTCTACAAAAATGTATCATTGTGACGCCCCTGAAGTTTCAAACTTGCGTGACAAAAGTGATTTGTTCGCAAAAATGTTACAAATTGCTAGGGTACCTACTACAATACACTGTCGAAGATGGTCACTTTTTTCCAGTCATCATGCTGTGGGACTTGTCTTAAAGCACGATACACATTTATTATTCCATTTTCTTTTTTTTTTCCATTTTTAAAGGACACCTACATTTGAGCCTGATAAGTACGCAACTCACAATACACTAGTGTTTAGAAGGTAGCGGCATGACAACGAGAATTCTAGTACTCGCCAAACACCACTGTATAATGATTTTTTTAACAATCAGGGGTAAATTCCACATGTTTAGTTTCTATTCACGAGACTTTCCATATGCTCATTGACAAAAAGAGGTTACCTTTAATTGCTCTATTCGCCTTAGAAGTTTATTACATTTATTCTCAGAAACACCGTATATATATATATATATTGTGTTTTAAACTATATCACATAATTTACACAGCCTGTTGTACTGTTTTAAATAGATAAAATAACATAACGCATGATGGATTTTATCTAGTATCTTCCAAAAATTACATTTCTGACATTCTGGTATAATATATTAATCTAATAATAAATAATCATATTAGTGACTTTATTTATGTGACGAGAGCGTTTGTCAATCGACACACGAGTCCTTATTTTCTCCGTGCTTGTGTTTGGCAGGGCTGCTGACCGTCTCCGCCGCCGCCGCGCTGTTGCCGTAGCCGCCACTCTTCTGCTGTGTTCAAAGGCGTCCGCGCCTCGCTGCACGAGCTTACTATGTACTACTTCTCCGGTCGCCGCCGCCGCCGCCGCCGCCACCGCCTTCGCACTCGCGCACTTGCAGTCACCGCCGCCGTCACCGCCGTCCGTCCCCCGCCGCACCGCCGCCGCGCTCGCTGTTTCGCATCATCACTCGCCGCCACCGCCGACGTCAGAGAGAATGTCCTTCCTCTCGTGTGACGTCACGCCTGGTTCCCGGAGTTTGTTAAAGCTCGCTTTACACGATCCGGTTGGTATTGAACAATGGGAAATAAATTACAGAACAGTTACATTAATGTAGAGAGAATGCGGTTCCTTTCTTCCCTCTCTTTTGTGGGTGGCGTCACGCTGCCGTTCCTAGGAGTTTGTTTAAGCTCGCTTTACACGACCGGTTGGTTTGAACCAATGGGAAATAAATTACAGAACAGTTACATGTAAGGTAGAGAGAATGTCCTCTCTTCTCGGGTGACGTCACACTGATTCCCGAGAGTTCGATAGAGCTCGCTTTACACGACCCGGTTGCTTTTATTCAATCGGAAACAAAAGTACAGAATAGTTACATGAAAGGTAAAGATAATGTCCTCACTTCTCACATGACGTCACGCTGGTTCTCGGGAATTTGTTAAAGCTCGCTTTACACAATCCGGTTGCTTTGATTCAATGGGAAACAAAAGTACAGAACAGTTACATGATAGATAGTGAGAATGTCCTTTCTTCTCTTATGACGTCAACTGGTTCTCGGGAATTTGTGCAAGCTCGCTTTACTCGATCCGGTTTGATATGATTCAATGGGAAACAAATTTGAAAATAGGTACACGTAGCGTGGAGGGAATATGGTCTCCTTTCGCGTGACGTCATGCTGGTACAGAGAAAGTCCTCTTTTGTGATTTCACTCTGGCTCTCGGGACGTTTTTAAATTTCGTTTTACACGATTCAGTTATGTTTAATATGTATGTGCTACAAGTTGGAGCCCGATATTAGTGAAAACATCATCTCTTTGCGTGTGACCCTCCCCTCTCGTTTGTTTTTGAAAGCTTAGAGGGAAGTTTAGCCTTTCTCATTGCAAAACTTTACTGAAAGTAATGTGATCACGTGAAGTGGCACTGTGTGGAACATACAATTTCGGTACATGAATAACGTTTACGATCGTAAATCTGGTAAAGTTTTCTATACTTTCTGTACAGAATCCGAAGGAAAACTGGCCGTGTAAAGCGAGCTCAACCAAGGTAATTTTTTATTTGAATTTATCATGAGTCCCTCCTAAGATTGTCAAATCGCACACATCACACTTTCCTATTTTTCGTAACAGTATTGTGGTTTGTACAAAAAGATGTCACTAGATAGGTTGTGGACTGAAATGATGCGTTTGAGACTGGCCAAATCGCATTTCGTTCTTCTCAAAAGCTGTAAGCTTAAAGTATTGTTTGAGTCAGTTTGACGTCAACTAGCACAAACTGTGTCGAAAATCTCGAGGTTCAGTCTCAACAAAAAATTTGAAGCTTTCTTGTCCGTTAACGATTAATAAAAAATAAGCACGAAAATACATGTTACTTCTCATAAGTACGTTAGTGTTTACAGTAAATGTGGTAAATTCAAACGTAAAGGCTGTTCTCGTGGCTCATTCTATTTTCATATACGTTCTGCGTCACATCAAGTACTCTGAGATATTTCAAGTCTCACTTCCCTCACTACAAAAACAACTTATATACTTCAGAGAGTAAGAGGTAAGATGTTTCTATTACTTGATCATGCAATTATCAATATCGTTTTGTCATTGGTTCTCCATTTTTATTTTCATTTGTTCGCTTCATCGTTGTACGGGTATTGGTGAATAAATCTTCAAATTATTTCTCTGCCACTTAAAAGAATCAAAATATCTTAAATCTCTTTTCATGAACGTATGTGAAGTGGAATATTATATAGGATGCGGCTATTTTTAAACGTTTCCACTGGCTTTCGTGACAGTACTCTTTAACATAACTTGTACATTTCGTTCTAAAGGACGTTCAAGATCTTCTAATTAGTATGCCACGAAACTTATTTCATACTTTAGAGAAAAATATGGTTTAATTATTATATTTTCTCCTACATCTGTGTCGTGTTAAATGGGATGATTTTACTCAATCATTCGAATTTTTCAACGTCGTCAATATAATAACGACTGAACCTCGAAATATCTCATGGAATGTACAGGGAGAGGATATTTATTTTAAAGGCTTCAGGAGAGAATACAAGCTGTAATGCATACATTTTAAGAAAAATGCACAAAAAAGACGCAGGGTAAAATGAAAAATATATTAAATTATTCTATTTTGCAGAAAAAATATACATAAAACGGAACTTCAAGACATTGGCCTCAAAATATCAAATAGCAGCTTCTAAGTAAATGACTGGGATGTTTTTAAACGCGATACATTCTGTTCAGATTCAATAACAATGAATTAACCATATTTCTTTCTATTCGATAAAATATATTCAATAATTTTGGATATCAATACGTTTTAGAAGGGGTAAAATGGTGCATTGAATAATATCGTACTCTTGCAGTAGCACAGTTTAAATTGAAAACAAATTTCGGTCTGCTATTAAATGTTCTTTCACAGAAGATCCTTCTCTTAAAACAGCTAAAAAATAATTTGCATATCCGCTAATAATTAATTTTATTAAAGCCACATAATTTTCTGAATATATTATTCTTTGTTGTTATCACAATAGAAAGCAAATATGTTTTGGTTTTATGTGGTTACCACACCTGAGGGGTAACGTAAGTAGAAAATGTCACAACTTAATAATCTTTCCGTATGCTTTTGTCATCCAAATGCATAGATGTATCAGTTTGTTGCCAAATTATCGACGTAAACCATTGGAAGTGCAGTGTAAAGTGTATTCTATAAGACGAAAATGAAATGTAGTATTAATATCATAGTATATATCATACGCATTGTATAGATCATATATTCATGCAATTATTAGCCATGTACCTTGTAGATAAATGCCGTATCGCAAAGCTCTATAACATATTTCGTCTTTTTGAAAGCATTTCGCACTCAGTTTCAAGCTCATAGTCACTAAATTTTAAAAATAACATTTGAAATATTCTGATCAGCATAAGGCAAGAAGTGATCAAGAAAAAAGTATATTGCGCTAAATGAGATAGGGCGAGAAAACTAGTGAGAAGAAGTGCATTTGGCAAGGTATCTGGAACTCAATTTCTCAATGATATGTGAAAAGGAGGAAAGCAAAAAATATCTCCACATGGTAGATATTAAGAGAAAAATACAAATAACCGAAAAGCTTTTCCAAAGTTCAAAATATATTTTTTGTTTCTTTGCTTGTTGGTTATTTATGTCTAACGTATTGTACAAATGAGAATACGCACATTCAAGAAATGTGAATATTTTCCAGAAAGGTAATGTTATGATATATGCGAGTCATTGTCCAGACAAGCTTTTGTAAAAATGTTTTAAAAAAGAAAGCACCAAGAGTGGTGAGTGGATTCTCTACAGTAAGCGTGTGGTCATATATTCCCGTTCACTGTTCATTGAACGTCTTTGACATAATGCATCACCAGGGTTCACGTAACTCAACAACGCTGAGTTGTTGCGTTGCAATGCTGAGAACCGAATATTTGGCGCTTAGACAGTAGCAAACAAACCATCTCCATCCTACTGGCATTCGGCGCGCGCTCGCATGCTATTTTCCTCAAACTGATTGTGAGGAACAGCCTCAAAAATACGACAAGCTGCGGATAGAGCGAGCACCGAATATTAGGCGCTTGGCAAATAACAAGCAAATCGTCCACTATACTCGGTGTTAAGTGAGCGAGCGCAGGCTCCTTGCCAAACGCCAAATGTGTGAAGACGCGTTAAAAGATCGCAACGCAACGGGAGGGTAGCACCGAATGTTTGGCGATCGGCAAGAGGCATTCAACCAAACATTAGATCGCTCCTCACCGCATGAAGAATGTGAAAAGCCGTCTTTACGTTTCGAACCTTCCATTACAGACATTCCATACGGAAGTTCTGTTACTTTACATAGGTTACGGCACTTCCGACACAAGTATGGGTCTTTTTTGTATAGGTACTATGGCGGCTTCACACATTCGGTATTCGGCTAATAGTGACTGCTCGCCAATTCCCAGGTAGTGTGGATGGGTTGTTTACTATTTGGTGAGCGACGAACATTCGGTTCTCTCCCTACTCACCATGTATCGATGTTTTAGACACATCAAAGGAAGCGAACATTCGCCGAGCACTTTGACTGCTCGGAATCAGGCGAGAAGAAGCTTGCTGTTCGGTGAATGCCGAATTAGTGGAGCCGTCTTCACTGTTAAGCATTAAATTAATTACTGTATGCCCTTGCTTCGAAGACTTACACGGCTTCATTATAAAGCTGTTATTGATCAAATAGTACACTATTTATATAAGCAAAATATTATTAATAATAAACACGAATTATAACAGTTCATAACTTACTAAAATAAGAAAAAACTAAGAAATATATTTTGATATCTACAACTGAAAATACATAATATTAAAAATTATTGTAAATTTAAATGAACGTATATTATTTACTATCGTTTAAACATTGTGTGGATGCCAATGAATATTGGTTGTATTTTTATTCATTTATTGTCAAAAGCAGTGAAGACTGTTTGTGGCATATAATAAGAAACAACAATCGATAAACAGAAGTACAAGAGGTGTTTTATACATTTAAGGGTCAATCGCATTAACGTTATCCCAAAGAACAGGGTTGTCCAACTGGTGGGCCGCATGCGGCACGCTGTTCCATTAATTGTGGCCCGCGAGAGGTTATAGGTCAAAAGTAAAAGCCCTTTTCATCCATGTCGGGCGAGATCCTAACACCTGTGCCGTGTTGAGGTAAACAACCCCTCCGTGTATAAATTGGTTAAGTTTAAATTGGAGCACTTTTTTGTAGAAAATTCAGAAGTTCAAAACCATCCAAACGCGTTCCACTACGTTATGCGTGGCACAGCCTGATATCACGTATTGCCCAATTCCCCCTCCCCCCTTTCAGAGCAGCCGGGAAAACCACCGAGATCAAAATGGGGTAGCCAGGTGAGGATCACCCGAGTACTGAAAATGTGGCCTGTAGCCATATTAAAGGTTTTAGTACCGGCCCTTGAGCCCCGGCAAGTTGGACATCCTTGCTACAAAAGATATCGATTACAAACACCAAATAAAGAAATAAAATCGCTAGTATGACCCTAGTAGTGTAGACTAGTAGTGTCATGATTTTCAGTCTCGAAGGCCAAGTGATAGTTATCTTCACTGGTTGCGTCAAAACCATGTCAAAAAACGTTTCATTAAAGAGTGAACGGGTATATAAGTGCATACTACATGTTTCTTTGTGCACAACTTCATCTGAGTATTTGTATTCCTTGAAATCCGGTGTTCCTAAGAGATCGCGTTATAACTTATATTCATGCGCACACACTATCCCCTTTTATTCTCCAAGTCTCCCTTTTTACAACGCAGATTCCTCGACTCGCCATCTCTTTTCTTGCTTCACTACCTCTTTCACGACTTTCAAAGACGTTGTAAAACTATTCAGCATTGCTGGCGTTTTCTTTCTTATTGTACATTGTATCTCGAGTTGTTTACGTGTATGTTCCATAAGTAATGTCGTTTTGTGATTGGGCATTTTAGACATGTCTAACGCAGATAATGTTATTATCTTTACAATTTAAGATGCATTATATTATCTCCGCTAATATTTCGGCCAATGCTAGCATCACGAAACCTGTCCAAGTTTACTGAAGCGGTGTTAACACAATATCTCGACATTAATTATGAGACAATTGAATAATTCGAGAGTACAAAAATGCAGTCCACAATCAACAAAAATCTCCTTGCTGTGTTATGCAAAATCATTTTGCCGTACTGACAGCCAACACGCCACGTCTGATCTCTCTAAATACTCTTAGCAGATGGTCCGTGGCGTGTCACTGAAACATATCGCCCATAAGCACTACCTATGTGACATTTGAATGCTACAGCATGAATGTAACACATTGTGAATTCGTCCGTTTTGGCGTATCGTAGAGAAAACCAGGTAGTTGATTCATGTTACTTCACTTGCAACTCAAAACATGCTTCCCTTCAGAATTATTTTCCATAAAATCAAGTCTCAAATGTCGAGTTTTCTGTGTGAATGTATAAGAAATATATATTAAGCAGCGTTCTGAAATACAGCTCGATCAAGGAAGGTGCGACCCAGACGGGAGGGATCTAATTAAGGTAGAAAAAACTGTCATGAGTTCGATTTATGGAATAGAATGGGTTTAATGTTCAATATTCAAGTAAAATAGATTGTCATATTGTCTCACCTCCGCGAAATAACAATCATCTGCACACTTTATGTGATTATAGTATTAATTAGCTCAGACTCCCATTAGCGGTGTTAACTGTAAGCCACCATGCAATGCTACTCAGTGACACCGATGTTTCCTTATCAATCACACCTCATTGAAAATATGAATAAATCAGATTACACCAAAGAATTCCTTACTATGTGCCAAGGCATAAATATTTTTCTTCATAGCTTCCTAATTCTTATTATTATTATTTAAAAATATCATTAATGGGATTCATGAGCCCTATAACTGCTGAGCTCATTGAAACCCACGAGTGACGAACTAACAAGTAACGGTGATATTATGATGTAAATGATAATAGACCAATGGGGAAATGAGAGCCATATGTATATGATGAATCATGAAACAATACAAACGTGAAAATGAAAGCAATTCTAACGTGTTAAATGAAACGTTTTTAGACGAACACACATAAATTGGAATAAATTATAATATACAGTAGTGGAAATGGGGAATGCTAAGGAGAGACAATTATCCCCCACTCGTGTTTGGATAACTGCAAAAATATTTACGTTTATTCCATTTGAGCCTTATATTCAAATTTCTCTGGAGATCGAATTTACCACTCTTCCAAATAGAAGATCTGATAACACGTCACTAATCATGTAGTAAATTGTTTCAAGCTCAGCCACAGTAGCTAATAAACGTGAGATTTGATGAGAGATTATCTATCGATCCGGGACGTTTAAATCTTGGTCGAGCTGTACCAATACATTTCATGTGTACTACTTAGAGATTTTTTGCAAGTTTCGCAGTTTATGAAAAGGTAACCGAGGAACTGCGTGTATGAAAATCTTCAGTAATTTTCTTCCGTGATATTCGCCAAGACTGGGTCCTTAACCCCCACCCTAACTCTCTCTGAAATCGGAGAGTTTTTGCAGAACACCAAATATGCTCAAATCACTAACACTTATTTTTCTGACGTTTACAACATTTTAAACTGGAAAAATTATGAAAATAATATTTTGAGGACATTTCAGTACAAACTTCCATTCCAAAATCGAAATATTACCAAAAATAATTCTACTTTCCATTCAGATTGACTGTCTTAATTATTTCTCGTATGCTTCAAGCATTTCCGCAATATAATCTATTCCTTGCTACCCAAGTGAGAAATTACAGTGCCAATGAGTTATTTTACGAAGTAACTTCTATAAAAGTGTTTTTATAAAACATGAGAGAAATTTGCGCGAAATATGATGCACGTTTAAGCTGCAAAAATGTATAGCAAGCCGATAATTTTGTCCAAATAGAACCACCTATTTAAATTTTCTCAAAAACATAGAGTATCCAACTGCAATTAAGTCGTCTACTCTTTTATTCCTTTCTGGATGGGAAGTAAAATATTAACTAGTTGGCAGCTCTGAAGAATGATATGTAGCGGTTGCTTGTGTCCTAGATGGTAATTTTGGCTTGGTTCTTTCTGCATCTACCGCTGTTGCCTATGCACGGAGTAGGACGTAGATATACGGCTTGTGAAGTTTGGCAACGCTGAGCTGCTTCTGTTGTGGCATAGGAAAGTGTTGTAGCTGTAGAAGACAGGGTGCTAGAGCTTAAGGAGATGGTTCGTAGTAAGTTGGCAACTAGTCTATTTAACATTCTCAGTGACGACTTCAAACAAATAATAAACATTTCATTCCTGCCGTCACTGTGAATATTATTTCGGTGGCGTGGGAGTAGACGTCGAATCAGCTCTACTATAACACAACCTTCCTACTTCGATCAATATTTTGTCAATTATACTCTTAATTTAGTTATATAATCATTTATTTCCCATTCTCTGAAATAAATAATTTAAAAGTGTATTATCATTTAAATTTTTGCTCTCCATCATTTCTCTGACTGTCAACGTTCTAATTATCAATTAGTTAATATTTGAACAAAAAACATTTTGAATACTTTTAATGTATCAGTGGATCCATAAAAAGGATCGTTGATAATAAAGTTATCTGCAACGGAAAGCTGTTAAAGAAGAAATAAATCCTTTCACACGATTCCCAAAACGTCTTTGCCCTTTTAGCAAATACTTTGAATGTTATGGATTCCCATGATTGCCAACTTACAACAAATGAACTGCTCTGTCCTGTTCCTTCAGGGCTGTCAACATTTACGCCATTTTTTTCACTACGCAGCAGCAGCCGCCACAGCCACAAAATCTCTATGATCGATTTTATTATCTACTCTTTGCATTTAGACTCTGTGTCTCTCTTCTTCAATAAATACGTTGCTAAAAACAATGTTGTTTTGTTTATTGCTTTCCTTGTACTCCTCATCAAAGCTAGTACTAATACGAATAATAAAACTACTAGGAGAGATGGTTCTGTGCATCAACTGATGTCACTGCAGTGCCTCTAACCGGGACGACCAAGGTCCCAGTCCCGAATGTGGCAGGATTTTCGACACTAGCTTGTCAGCTAGGTCGAATTCAGTCGCTGTCTGGAGGAATTCTAGCGGCCGAGTGATCTGATCGGTAGTTTTCCGTGTTTTTTTTTGTTTTGTTTTTCAACACTAGGCGAATGCCGGAGCAGTACTCTAACAACCCGGGCGGGTGATCTTTCCTTCCTCTTCCTTGACCTTACTTACAACACACTAACATGTACTACACACGTCGGGGGACCGGCCGGGAGCTTAGAGCTTGACCCGGCTGGGGCGGTGCCCCGCTGGTGGGAGATACCTGCTTGAGGAAAACCCTGCTAGCCGACGGTAGGTCGGCGCCGGATCTCGCTGGGCAAGATCACTGCCACATTACCAGCAAAAAGCATGCACTACTCTTACGGAACAAATGACCTTCGCAGTTGAGACGCCCGGAATCACTAAGAATCAATCAATCATAATAATAAAACTGAGGCACGTGGCAAGTTCAGTGGTTTAATAGCGTCTCTGACACATGAAATAGTTTAGCCATATTTTCATTTTTTTTAAATTTGAGTTTATAAAAATTATATATAAAATTATATATAATAACACAAAAAAGTGACTGTCCCTCACCAACAGACTGAGACGCATTTAATGCTATTGCGCTTGACCCTAAAACTCTCGAAGGACACAAGAAACGTGGTCAGTTCCTCAACAGGGGACAAAGACCCATCGGACGCCATCTGAGTAGCCCCACACAGTGTACAGTAAGAGGTGTAACCGGGAATGACCGAGAATGAACTGACACTATCAAATTTTCGTGTATTGATACAGAGTATGTAAACTGAAGCAAAGTTTCCGAAAAATACCATTAAAAAGAGTCCTCTCTTTAATATTAAATATCTTCCAAGAAAGTAATAAATAAGTTGGTTCATAATAAAATATTGTTTCTGAATGCATAAATTTCAACCTGCTAGCTCTCACCATTTACTTCATTTCGTCATTTATTATTCTGTCTTTCAATATTATTCGTAGAATCTT
The DNA here is from genome assembly GCA_017312745.1 of Gryllus bimaculatus. Taxonomy (NCBI): domain Eukaryota; kingdom Metazoa; phylum Arthropoda; class Insecta; order Orthoptera; family Gryllidae; genus Gryllus; species Gryllus bimaculatus. The sequence continues at coordinate 227,784 of BOPP01000368.1, read as the reverse complement.
TCTCTAAAACATGCATTGATATAGTTAGTATCTTACGAGTGACTAAATAAACGGGGGAAAACATCTTTTAGAGTACAGCATTGCGCTGCTCCATCTAAGAACTCCTCTCTCACTCTCTCGTCAGAGCACGTGCATCATCGGGAAGAGTTAAAAAAATTCCTTTCTTTAATATTATACATCTTCCAAGAAAGTAATAAAGACGTTGGTTCATAATAAAACATTGTTTCTGAATGCATAAATTTCAATCTACTAGCTCTCACCATTTTGTTAATTTCGTCATTTATTATTCTATCTTTCAGTGTTAGTCGTAGGATATTTTTCTCCAACTTGCATTGATATAGTTAGCATCTTACGAGTAAAGGAATAAAAAGGGGGAAAAACGTCTATCAGAGAAGAGCACTGCGCTGCTCGATCTAGTATCTCCATCTCTCGCCAGGGCGCGTACATCACCGGGAAGATGCGCGCCGGACGCCGAGACGAGAAGAGAGAACCGCGCCGTGCGAAAGATCGCAGTCGCTTAAAATCCCATCAGAGGCAGCGCGGCTGGCACGGCCGTGACTCAGGAGGGAGCGCGCTCGCTCGCGCTACTGCCAGGTGCAGATCGTTGCACGGCGACTGGGTCGTACAAGCTCACTGGCAGATTTACATCCTCCCCCCCCCCAGAGATTGATTGATTGAGTGATGATTCCGAGCACGTCCACTGCTGTTGGGCTAGATGGAATTCAGTCGTTGTCTGGAGGAGAATTCTAGTTGCTGGCTGCTCTGATCGGTAGTTTTCCGTGCTTTCCCCAATCGGTACCTCACATATACCGGAGCAGCACCCTAACAAACAGGCCATAGCTCACACATTCTTTCCTTTCTTGTCCTCTTTCTATCTTCACCCCTTACTTACTCACATTTATACTAACATGCACTACACTACCACACATGCCGAAAGACGGATCGGGAGCTCAGAGCTTGTCTCGGCTGGGGCAGCTGGTGGGAAATACCTGGTTGGGAAAACCCCGCTAGCAGACGGTAGGTGGACGCCGAATGCCCCCATCCAGGGGGGAAGAGCTCCGCCACCCCCCCCCCGAGCAAAAAATATGCATTGCACTTACAGAACTAATTACCCTATTAGTTGACGCGTCCGGAATCACTATCAATCAACCAATCAATTGTTATTGATTGGCATTATTTCTGCCTGCCTCTTGAATGGTTTACTGCAGAAGGTAAGGTGTTCCCCCCTAGCTGGAAGGTGAGCTGCGGCGTCGACGTAAGCGAAAGAGATTTCCTCCTCCGGGTAAGTTTCCGGCCGAGCACCGTCCCAGCGAGGACATGCACTAAACTACCACACGTGTCGGGAGCTAAATCGTGTTCCGGCTGGGGCTGTGTCATGCTAGAGTGAGATACCTTAATGAGGAAAACTCTGCAAACCGACGTGTAAGTCGTCGCCGGATTGCACCATCCAATGATGAACGCATGCACTACACTTACGGGGATCAATAACCTCATTAGTTCGCGTACCCGAAATGTCGAAATAATAAATCACTCTATCGTTAGGATGAAATTAAGCAACTGTTAATGTAACGCGGTCAATGTTAATCGCACCACTTTCGCTGTTTCTTCAAGGTCGACGCTTCGGAAGAGGGAAAATATATCCCTCCTAGGGCCGAGCTAGTAATCCCTGATAGCGTGCCATGCAAAGCGCCATTTTCCTTCGGTGGCGGAAAAACTCTGATGATTTCGCAACACTATTGCATCACACACGACGTATTATAACGCGACTGACTTCGGATTCCGCAGACAATTTTGTATCACCTGGATAGCATTCAAGCGGAATTTTCTCATTTACGCTCAATTTTAAGTGTATTTCTATTTCTTGATTTATAGTAATTCATAACCAGACGCCCACCCAAGATATTTTTTTATCTGGGAGGAGGGACCATTATACAGTTAAATTGATGTTTTTCTACAAATAATATTTCGTTTATATTAAAATGTATAACATTAACAATCGATACATTGAATTATTTTTGTTAGTATAGGCATTTAGAAAAGGCTATAATTTTAAATATGCATCATTGGCATCCGGGGACTCTTAAACCACATGAGTCCCCTTTCCCTTGGGTACCCCTGAATTTGCAATGAATTCAGACGAGATATTGAATGACTTTCGTTACTGTAGAAAATGAGTAAAAAAATATAATTTTAAATATATCTCGTCGGTTTCTGGGGTAACTAAAGCCCAATCTACCCTTTCCCATCGTGTGCAGCCCCCTTGGTAGCATGAAGGTAGCATTATTTTCAATTTATTTCACTGTTAAAACATGTATGAAAAATTTAAAATTTCTAACAATTATTTCTGGAACTTATTCATTGAAACGTACGTATTCGAAGAATTGTTATGCTTTTTTGGGGCCCATCTGGGAACCCTGCGAGCCTCCTAATCGCGGTCGCATACCGACCACGTCACACAGCCGACATCGCCGCGCCAGCGGCGCCCGGGAAATGCGCGATAAGGCAGGACGAGCGGCTCGACAGGCTGGCGTCCACGCGCGCTCGCTCGATTCTGCTATCGATGGATAGACCGCGCCCGTCGCGTAATCTCGTTGACGAGCGCTCGGCGCTCGGCAAAGCTGTTAAGAAGAAATAACCGATGCGTATCTAGCGGCCGAAACAACACGCGAGGTTTTAAACACTTTCGCTGCAACGCGGAAAATGGGATTTTTGCCAGACAACAGGGCAGTTTATTTGTTTGTTTGTTTACTTGTATAACAACTGTATGTGACGTTTGGTGTAAGTGGAGAAATATTTATTGTATTTAAAATTTACTTACATCTATCAGGTATTTGCGTAGTTTCTCGCCAAACACATAGCCATCGGGTTTAAAGACGGACTTGAATTGAAAACACAAAATACAAGAATATGTTGTTTTTATTTTTTAAATTCTCAGTTCTAAAGTTATTTAAAAGTTATTTTTTAGTTCTACTTATGTTAAAAATGACTTAATTTACGTCTGTTGTAGCCTGATGAAGGGGATCAACATTGTGTCTCCCCGTTGCCAAAGCAATCCTATTAGATCTGACATTTTTTAAGTAAATAAACAGGACTGTATCATGGACTTTCGTGTATTTAATTCAAGTCTGTCTTTAAACGTGATGGCCATGTGTTTGGCGAGAAACAAATTTATTGTCAAGAAGCAAAAAAAATCTCAGTCTATGAATCAAGGAAAACTGGACGAAAAATCCTGTTCGACAGGAAGGATCATTCACCCAAACTTTGAATTATTACAAAGAAAAGTTCATTAAAAATCACAGAATATCAAAACTACAATACTGTACGTTGTACATTTATTTCTAAATGTGTAACTGGGTACTTCGAAATTATAGTAGTAGGTTCCCTCTGCAAAAGTGGGCTGAGAAATATTTTAAAATGCCCAACCCAAAGATTCTACAACATTTGAAAGCGTTTACAGAAAGAAAAGAAACCAAAAAAACATGATGGTTCTGGGAAGTTTTCTTTTTGTGGGCGACAATTTGAAAATTTATTTTGCACAATAGTTATATGAACTCTTCATAATTCTATTTTAGACCCATTTACATAGTAAGTCTTACTGTTAAAGGGATAAAGTGGAAAAATCCTTACTCTCTTTCTAAAGAGCTTAGAATGTAGATTTTGTTTGAATATGGCACAGCAGTTTATAGGTCGGAACATGTACAGAGGCTGCACCTAAAGTTTCCGGCCTGACCAAGATAACGCTCATTAATAGAACCCTCTGAGCAGTTGATAGTCATGTCTTTTATTGCTGTAATGGTCTAAATTTGTAGCTGACATCTCACTCACTTTTGTGGATAGAGGTACCAGAGTTGGATGCAGTGCATGAAATCTCATGGTGTTTATCTTCTTGACAACGCATCTGTGCTTACTGCCCAGATTACAAATAATGCTGTGAAGGAGTGTGACTTCAACAAAATGGCACCCTGCAATTCAGTTTGGACGCCCAGCGACTGCAACCACTTTTCAAATCTCAAGAAAATACCTTCGGAGAAGACAATTTTCAGATAAGTGGGAGGTGAAAGAAGCAATTTTTGACAATTATATGAACAAAATTTCATAGTATTTATTCAATAGCATATAAATATTAATAAACAGATGTTAAACGTGAAATTCAGTAAAGGATATTAAGTTGAAAAGACGTGTTTCCCTTTGTATCATAAAGAGAAGTTAGTGAGACCAGAAACTTATGGATGCACCCCAAATATGTTTGCTTTCTCTAACTGATAACTATGACCTTGTCATCGTCATTTTGTATCACAAGAGACAAGTAACAGTGACAGCTTACTAGTGCAAAAGAAAGACAACTTTAATCTCATGGCGACACAACACAGAATTTATGAATGTAAATTTAGATGTACTTTATCCTTCCCGGTGCAGAGGTGACATATTTAGAAAAGATTCATGGCCGTTGTCTCCTGCCGAGAAGACAAATGCTCAGAATCCTGAAAAAGAAGAACACAGGGGAGACGAAGAACACAGAAGGGAGAAAGGATAAATGAGGCTTTGTTGGTGTAAAAGACATCAAAGATAAAAGGCAAAACGGAAAAAATAATACTGAAAACTCAAAACAAATCATTCAACGAGTGTTGTAACGTAACCCAAAGTAAAAATGTTTGACTGTTCCATGACGTCTTCCAAAATATTTATTGACATCGCAGTTCACAGATTTGAACATTCGTAACAGCAAAAAATGGATGTAAATACAATTCCTGTCAGCCCTTCGAATTCAGCTAGGAAAGCATTATACTGCAATACAATATTCGACGTCAATTCCGGTCCTGTTATACGGTTTCACCATTAAATTACATATTACAACTTTACACCATTAAATTACATCTTACACAGTATCTTTTCCATCTTTGATCATATATAGAATTACCTTTTATTCTTACATCTTATAAAAGTTTTATTACATTATTCTTAATCCTTTCATCATCTCCATTACAACTTTTCTCATCACATCCAATTGCATACCCTCACACTGAAACCTCTGACTTCTACCCTCTTTTTCTCTTATCGTACCATTCACGTCTCCCCGGGGAGTCTAGAAGAGGAGCAGCTGTAGCAACTTGCCGCAGGTTTCGACTTAATTAGGGGGCCCCGAATTTTTTTCGTTCAAAAGGAATAAAAAGTATATTTATCTGTAATACAAATGTAACGCTATAAGTTATTTGTGATGCATAGATAAATGAACTCGGTTTATACATTGGGGGAGGAAGTTTTTTGTTTGTTTGAAATAAGGGGCCTTAATGGATCAATTGCCCCAGGCCTCTGTTGTCTCCTCCATCTTCAATACTCTTCTTTCTATATCCTTTTTCTTCTCCGGTACAGTTTACGCAACCTCCCATTTCCTTCCAGACAATCCTTCCATTCTGTAGGGAAGGAGATTATGAAATGATGGAGATGATAGTGCTGGTGAAGATGATGAATGAAAGACTGAGGCCACGAAATGAACACTTAAAAATCGGCTTCGAACACTATCTCTGCGAAAAATACGAAACAAGACTTTTTCAGCTTTAAACAGAAATTTATTCATGTTATTTGTCCTGACATGTACATGCGATGTGGGAGGTTTGTTCCATTGTATTAACCAAGTCTCGGCAGAACTCAGTTAATGAACTAGATCGAATGCTGATGGATACGATTCCCATTCTAACAAATATCTCGGGAAACTTCACACTAAAGTATACATTTTTTCTGCGGCCGAATCGCCCTTTTGATACATAGCTTTAATATCACACTCCCCTGCAACCTCCATCATCACGTCCGCATAATTCCCGAGAGAAACATTTGTCACAATATAATCACCGTGCCTGTTTAAAATTTATTAATTTTATATCAATATACGATTGTAATCCGCGGATAACACTGAAATAAAATATATCCCATGATACCTACCGTTCAGCTCTCAAAAATAGAAAAAAATACGCCGTCACAAAATATGCGCGCATGCACCCCGAATGAGGACGCATCTCCCTTTGTGATAGGTGTTCAAACCGCATCGACAACTTTACGCTCCGTAGTTTTAGTAGAGTGTTTGATTAGTTTCCTAGCAATTGCTAAGACCATTAATACCGTTAATCTAGTTCATGTTTCATCACAGGTGGTGGCGGTGTTCTTCCCCGAGATGGAAGGCGAAATCTAGCGCCGACTTTGACATCGGCTAGCGGGGTTTTTCCTATTCAAGTATCTCCCACCAGCTACAATCTCTAATCTCCCGTCAGTGTGGGAATGTAGTGGTAATGTGGTAATGTGTGATAATGTAAATAAAAGTGAATGTAAGGGGACGGGATAGGAAAATAAAGAAGAAGAAGAAGAAGAAGAAGAAGAAGAAGAAGAAGAAGAAGAAGAAGAAGAAATAAGAAAGATCGCGCGCGGTCCGTGGCCTGTTTGTTAAGGTACTGCTCTAGCATTCGCCAGGTGTTGATCGGAAAAACCACAGAAAACCACCGAACAGACCAACCGGCTGCTATAATTATCCTCCAGACAACGGCTGAATTTAGCCTAGCTATCTTGCCAGTGTCGAAAACCCGTAAATCAAGGGTGAGCGTGAAGCTCGCCTTGCTTAAATGCACGTTAAATAAAGAGATGATCGTAAATATATCGAATTTTCTTTATTACACAATTTTTATTGCACAATATTATCTATAATAACGTACGTGATAATGTCAAATATCTAGTTTTATATTTATTATTGTGCCGCTTTATTGTTTTGATAGGAAAACACCGCCAGGTTGAAAAAAACGACTAAAAAACTGCATTATGCCTCGACGTAAACAATTCAATGTTAACCAGCAGTGATTTGAGGGTTACACTGATCGCTGGGATTCTAGTTCATGAGCCTTATCAGATATTTTCCTGTTGATTCGCTGTAAAGTGCGACCCCAAACATCTGTGCACTCGGTCGACCGTTAAAGTCCTGGCAAAGTGCTCACTTTAACGGTTGCACAGATATCTAGCGGTAACTGTAAAATCCGTTCGACATATTCTCCAAACTGCATTTGTAATTGGAGGGGTAAATCAAAAAGGTTCCTTTCTTCTTTTGTAAGTAAAAAACCCACAGAGAGAATCCTATAAATTACATACTACTAATCAAGATTATAAATCTCTAATTTAACATTCTATTCTTAAGTGTTCTGAATCAACCATCGATCAAAATTTGCTTTGGTCTTGTTTTTTGTTGAAAATTAAATAAGAATAAAAGAGTTAAATCTCGAAAGCACAGCTATTAAACATTTTTAATAGTTATAAATATTCGTAACACAACTACCTACGCGGGAGGTGAGGTCACCTTTTCGTACTCTGACATATAAATGAGTGTTTCTTTGAAATAACATGTCTCTTTATTAAAAATGTATGACAGCCGAAGTTTCAAATTATTCATTATATCAAGTAAATGTCGAATTCGGAGAATTACGATAAAAAATAAAATCCAGATCCAATTTTGTTGTGAATTAACAAGGGAACTCGTGGGAGAGGTTGGTTAGGTGACAGAATATTTTTAACTATAATTTTATTTCAATAACTTCGTTTATTGACAAAAAGTTGAATTGATATTTCAGTCCCCTTTGCCTCTTGAACTGCTAAAAGGGCTAATCAACAAAATAAATCCATTTAAGGTGCTCTAGAGGGACTATCTATACATATAATATTTACATATATACAGTTGTGAAAAGGGTTACTCTAAACAACGGCCGAAAAAGTGTAGTCATAATTTAGAATTTTAATTTTAACAAGAACAATACATGACTTTAATAATACTTTCACTCAGTATTTCGTAGTCAGGATTTATACAACGTTGACAGGCGTGATGCCTCATAAGCGCTTGTTTAAACATTAATACAAAAACTAGATATACTCTGTGAACCTTCATGCACTCATAAGTAGCAGTATTCTGTACAAGTATCAAACTCTACATTTTGACTGCTATCATTCTTGGACTGTATCTCACTCTTTTTAACAAAACCACTGTGAAAACTGATGTTAACCCTTTACTTGACATCTGCCTCGCGTCAGCTTAACAGAGCTTAATGCGCCGACCAGCTTTCCCGCCATCTTGTATAAGAAAGTCACAGGACGGTTAATAGGCTATTACAGCCGACCCTAATGAAATTTGCGCAACTAGGAGCTAGGAACCGAAATAGGTCGTTCGTACTCTAACAGGCGACCTTGGAATTAAACTAAAACGAGTTGGTAGATTGTGATGTTATAACCACTGAAATTGAAAAATACCGTCATTTGAGGTGATACCTCCTGTTTCCCTGCGAAATTGCATACAACGAAAGTACTCATGTGACGCTAACACCTTATTGTTAGGCAACCCAATATGCACGTGCGTTCGGCACATAAACTAATTATCAGACTGCGAGAGCACGTTACTTGCCAAACGTCAGTCCCTAACAATCAGGATGAAATGTCACATGTGTAACTTCATATTAGTATGAAATTTCCCACCACGTGTTCACCATTGGTAAAAACTCATCATTTCCGACCTCTTCAAGGAATAGAAGTTTCTAACGTTTATTCTCAGCCACACTTCTTAGTAAGAGTGTATATTATGTACAATCCATTTGTGAGCCATGATCACAAAACAATTTTCTTGCATTAACCAACAATAAAATTCCAGAGAATAATCTGAGATTCAAAATTTAAGGAATTGCTATTCGAAGATTCTAATGTCCTATTTTTAGTCATTGATTAGACATACGACCATTCAAATTCATTACTATTTCATTCAAATTCATTATTATTTTAATTTTATTACGTTGTGTTAGGATCCTCCATCATGAAGCCTCGTCCATTTCTGCCCCCCCCCCTTTGCACCGCCCCTTCGATACAAAACACCGCCCCGTGCGCCGCCCTACATCCCATGAATCCCCAGCCGGAAACATTTGTCACAATATAGCCGGCTCGCGCCTGTTTAATATTTATGGCCATCTGGGACGGGCAGGCAGACGGGCGGGTAGGCGCCACTCCCTCACACACACACATACAGCATCGACCGGCGGCGGCGGCGGCGTCAGCCGAACGGATGCCAAAATGGCTCCCTCGGGAGGGGTCTTGGGCGGCGCGAAAGTGGTTTCCGATGGGGGTCACTAACGCCCCCTCACACACACACACACACTCCACAGCCCCCCTTCGCGCCTCATCAGTTGCGGGCATGTTCCGCCGGCGTTAGACGCGTCAACAGCGGCCTCTGGCGGGCGCAGGGGGTGGCGGGCGCTCGCCCAGGTTCAGACGAGGGCGGGGTCGATGGAGATTGATTATTTTGTGGTTCGGCGTGCGACAGTTCTTTGCTGTCATTACTCCTTTAAGTGTAGCGCATGTTTATCAAGAGAGGAGGCGAATTTCTTTCTCTGATCCGGCGCCGACCTACATGCCGGTTGCCGTGCGTTTGCCCCATCCAGATATCTCCCATCAGCAGGGCACTGTCCCAGCCATAATCTCGCGTCTGGTCTCCTGACAAGTGTGGTAGTGTAACGCATGTAACTGTAAGTACATGCAATTAAAAGGTGAGAATTGAATTGTATTGAACAGTTGCCATATCTTAGGACCGATGAAATTACGACAATATAAAGGAACTTCGTTCTTCACATACTTTCTTCGCGAGGAGCAAAATACGCAAACAAATGTGGTATCAGTTCGATGATGAAATCTGTAAACTTTCGAAAATTGCAAATTCGAATTTTCCGCGCTTCTTTTGTTAAAGATTACATCACGATATTGCTGAAGAGTTAGATGGAC
>BOPP01000368.1:202606-213569 GCA_017312745.1 Gryllus bimaculatus | reverse complement strand
ACGACATTTCAAAATACTGCCACCCGAGAGAGATTGTGCTGTGTTGTAATTTTCTTTTCAAAATAGGCCTATTAATAGTTTCCTTGAAATGTGACCAGCTTGAGTTAGCTTATCAGATCGCAATTCGAAAATGGAAACACCAAGCCACAAGCAGTTTGAAATGTCATACAGATCGACATTTTGTTGATTCCTTATGTGGCAGTTTCGGCATGTTGATTTGTATTAGTTTTAAAAATTTATTTTCGCCCCCAAAACCTTTCAAGGGTCTCGACCAGTAGATGAGTTTTACAAGTGGATGGCTGTATGTGTGTTAAATGGAGCGAATATTGCAGTATTATAATATAAATGTAACCGTTTCAAAGAAGAAATACTGCTCTTATAACACCACTAGGTTTTAACAAAAGATTCAATATTTTTCTAATCTTTTATTCCTCGTAATTCGAATGAAAACATGTAGAAATACTATAGAAGAGTTAAAATTGGTTTCTACTGCAAATTTCCACAGAAAGTTAAGTCGTTTTTTGAGAAAATGTTAGAATGTTTCTGAAAACACCAAATTCAAGGCTTATTTCCAGAGAAAACTTTTGAAGAAACTGCACCAACACATTAATCTGAAAGCGCTTTACTCGCAAATGCGAATAAATTAAAAAAAATGGTCTTTAATGTAATTATCAACGACGTCAGGGGCAATTAAAAAAATTACATTACATTTGGTATCAGTTTACCGAAATCATGTGGCATTATAAGAGCAAATATCCACATTTATACAGAGAGATAACACCGTTACAGAAGCTAGAAGCCAAACACCACTCCATCGATATATCGAAGCTGCAAACAAGATGGGGCTACCTTGCTTACGTGCGTATCTCCTTGCTCATCCTGGTTGTCGCCATCTCCTCCGGTGCTTACAACAATTTGTAGACCTTAACTGTGCCTTTTGTTTGACTTTTTTGGGAATATTGCCTAACTGGAAATGAAACCCATTAAATAATATTTTTCGTTAAATTTATTGTTCTTTGATAATGACTACCAGTGAGTGCATTAAAGTATAACTGCGTATACAAGATTCAGCTTTTGCATATTACAGCAATAGCTTGTGTTCAAAGATGAAAAAATACAAACTTTTTTGGCAAAAAAAAACAGCAAGGATTTACGTTTAAAATTGGCTATTTGAAATATAGCGTGTTAAAAGTTTCCCAAAACAGATCCAATTTTTTCTCTTTAAATTTTCTTCATATATGAAATAAGAAACGGTAAAAAATATAGCGCTAGTCTCATTGTATTTGAATTGCCGTTCGTTTTTCGATAATGCCAAAAACCATTTCAAAATTACAAAAATTGAAGATTAGAAATACTTTTGCCTCAGATCTTGCTGTTCTAGCTAAATAAGCTCCTAAAAATGTCGATGTACCCAATTTTTTTTGGAAAAAAAAATGGTAGTGTATTGCGATAAGTTGTCTGCTGAAATTAACCAAACTACAGACACGTAGAAAAATTATGAGGGGGATGAGGGATGTGATGAGCGAAAGATAGATATAATTAGGGGGAATGTTAATTGATAATTTTCTATTGAAAAGGCCAATAATAATGTCTTAATTTTTCCTTTCTGCGTTTTTTTACTTTTTGCTCAAAGTGTATTCTCGCAAGTTATTGGATGGTGGTTCTTCTAAAGCCAATCGCAAAGCTTAATATAAATTTTGGAATATTGCGCGAATCGATTGATAAGCATTTGACACAACATCTTTGTTTTATATAGTTTGTTTCTCTTTCGAGAAATCATGGAGCTCTTTGTTGAAAAGTGTTTTATCATATCTGAAGTATAGATGTTGAGAAGTCGATTATCTCCCCTGATCGAGATGAGTGTCATTGACCCGGAAGCTAAAGTACATTATTTGTTACAAACATATTAAGTCTTTAAAAAAATGATACAAATCAAATGTAAACTAATACATTATATACGACTGTTTTGCTAAAATAAACATTATTTTTCTTTTTGATGATCAGTATAGTCTCTAACAGTATACACACAGTTATGCTGCAGAAGATGCTTTTGAAAACTACTTGTTTGAGAATTAGCGAAGTGAAAAAGAAAACTTTCCAGCAAGCACTTCGCGTTTGCTAACCTTGTTTGTTTAATTTATATCGCATCTACTACAAAGGTTGTTAGCGAATTCTACACAATAACATTATATTTGTACTTGATGTATTATGACACGATGGGAGAGATAATTCATATCACAATGTTAACAAGTTTATACATTTTTTGTATATATCACTGTACAAGTTTATGGCATTCACAAAATTAAGAAACGACTGCATTGTTCTTTGTCGTTTAGTACTTTTGCCATGTCGCTATTGATATCTTGCCTCGTCCGGTCGACCTCAATTCTGGGGCACAGAAATAAATAATTAATATACATAGAAATATTTCACACATTACACATAACAGCCGCTTTCCTGGTGATCAGATGGGCAGGTGTGAGCTTGGTGACCTGTTCTGTATCTAGTTAACGCAACCTGGTCAGCAGAAGGGAAGTGGCTCGTTTATAATCATCGTATTCATATCTATTTCTAAATTTGCAGCGTGCGCTATTGTTCTATTCCTGTCTGTCCAATTCTTGTAGTTTTCTCTTCAGGCTGGCATGACAGTCCTGTAGTATTATGGGAAGGTTGCTTCTTTCAACAAGTTGTGACACCTATTTTGCAGATCTTGCTGCCATCTCTTTCTCGATGATATCCACATGAGCCGGGATCCATCCAAAAGCGATCTCTTTACCTTTAACGTCAAAGATCTTTATCATACTGACAATATCTAAGACTAACGGATTTCCAAAGTAAAAGGCATTTCCAATATCCAACAGAGCCAATTTGGAGTATGTTGCTATTAGAAATTTGCGTTCACTATTTTTTAGAATATAGACTAGTGCGATGATGATTGCGTATAAATCGCTGGAAAAAACTGAGTACTTGTCGAGCGGTTTGCTTGAGATTACTCTTGTTGGCGTTACTGCGGCATATCCCTCCGAGTGCTACTCTTCGAGACATCTGTGTATATTTAGTTGTAGTTCTGATATTTAAAAATTTATTTTCCTCTTCTTGCTGGTGACAACACTTGATTGTGAGTTCTTGACATTTTAACATTGTTTAACAGATCCTCAGCTTTAACGTACTGCATAGTCCATGGATAGTCATCATAAAAGTGATACTCGTAGGTTTAAACGGTGGACTGGTTTCTGATATTGTGCTTAGTATTTGTATAGCTCGTACGGCAATTGGTTTTGGTTGTTTCTCTTTAAAGCGCAGTTTCTTCCTCTGCCTGAATGTAAGCTAGTAAATTTGGTTCATATGGTTGACACAGTTTGCAGTAACTTTGATTACAAATCCTACGACTACATTTCCTCTTCTTTTATCAAAGGGTGGTAAATTAGTTTCCTGAAAATGCTTGTTACCGGACTTGTTCTGTAGGCTCCTCATTTAATTATGGCTTCTGTGTTATTGATAGGACCTAGTATTATTTGCAGCATCGTAGAATATGCTGCCGTAATCCGTTTTAGATCAAGTCCTGGTCGTATATTCTTCTATGCGCTGTACAATCGGCCCCCCACGATAAGTGGCTTACGATTTTCATCAGGTTTAGCCTTTTGGTGCATTCCACTTTCACGAATTTGAGCTATCCAATATAGCCAGACCTAGGACTTAAAAGGTTCTACATTGTATTATCTAATCATTGATTACCCAGGTTCAAGGATAAGGTATTATTCCTGGAGAAAATAATGAATGTGGATTCTGTCTTAGAGATGTTTACGCCAACGCCACGCAGTGGAGAATGCGAGAATAGTGTCTAAGATATTTTGCGCTATAACTGCTACGCAAGACAGATGTTTACCAGTGATGAATATATATTACAGTCATCCGCTTACATGCTGACTAGCGCAGGTGGTTTGACTTTGGTCTGAAGTTTGTTTATTATCAACAGAAAAAAGGTCACATTAACAACCGAGCTCTGCGATACTCCATTTTCCACCATATATCTACCTGATATAGATCCTCTTACTCTGACTTAATATATCGTATTTAATGGAGTTATGAACGACCTCATCTATGTTGACTTTAATTCCATGATTCGTTATTATGTTATGATAATTCGGCGCCAAACCATCTCATATGTGTTTCCCATATCTAAGCTTAGTATCACTGTGAACATATTTTTGGCGAATCCATTGACGATGCTGTTCTCGATTATTGCTATGCCTGCTAAGACGGATCGGTTCTTGCGAACACCACTTGGATAAGGCGATATTAGTTTCTGTTTCTCTAGGTACCATTTAAGTCTAAAATTACTACCTTCTGAAGTAATTTACACAGGCAACAAGTTAGGGCAATACGCATGTAGCTGTCTATTAAAACTTTGTCTTTACCAGATTTAATATTGGAGCAATAACCGCTTCTGACCGTTTTGTGGGAAGACACTGTTTAAAAATAAATAATTTTAAATGTCTACAAGATCTGATAGCTTCTTAAGGGAGCATCCGGATAAATATGTTAGGTATTCCGTCGGGACCGCCGCTGGTGTCTTTTAGTTGACGTACATTGCATTCAGTTGTATTGAATCATCTGTTTAATCTTCTACTTCCCGGTTTAGGGGAGATCTCTCAGTTTCTTCATGTTCCGTGAAGTTATTTGCAAGGTTTACATCACTAGGGTTAAAGGCGAAAAACTTTCCCAAGCTATTTGCAATGTCTTAACGGGTCTTGAATGAATCGACCATCTGGCGTATATATAGACTTCAGTGAATTTGTTTTGGATTTTCCAGCGAAAACGTTTACTTTCTTCAAAGACTTCAAATAGTTCAGTTTATTGTTTAAGGATGATATGTATTCCTTTCATATTCTTATATTAATATTCTTGCCATGGGTCGTGCCGACTTAAACATGAATTGATTTTCATTTGTTTTATGTTTCTTGAATACATTAAACCAGTGCTTGTAATTCGTAACCGCTTATATTCCTTTGTCCACGAAGGTAGTTTCTTTTTATTTTGGCATTTTTGTTTTGGATATAGTCACCTCGGCTGTAGAGAGAATACGTTCTGCGAATTTGCTCTGAATATCGATTATTTGTACTGAAACGTCGACGTTTAATTTCTTAATCTTCTGAACTTTGCCTTGATGATGACTAGGTACGACTTCCAGTTCACCTTTTTTAATATCTGTGTGTGCATATAGATGTCCTTAGGGGTAATCGAATTCTTATATGTAAATGTTATGGGGTAATTATCACTGCAGTAAAGGTCTTCCATCACGTTCCGTTTCAACTATATTGACAAAGTTGGAGTGCAGATGATTAAGTCGATGCAAGTTCAGTTGCCGCTACCTCCGTTGAACTATGTAGATTTTATGCATTCGTTCAAGACCTTTCAATCTTCATTATTCACAAATTCACCGACAATTTTCCTTCTACGATATGTTCTCCTTGATACCCCAATCAAGTTGTGACTACTAAAAAATCACCGACTATCAGTACCGGGCCGGATTATTTGTGAGAATAAGTTGACTAGGTGGTGAGATTCTAGTTATAGCTCATTTGAAATGTACGCATTACAGAGGTGAAAACTACTACAGTCAATTTGCAGCAGTATCACTCATACTTGTAGGTCATTTGTTGGCGCAATTACAACACTTGATCGACGTATGTACGTAGAACGCAACACCACCCCTCGCATTTGCACATACCGCGCTGATTTTATAAAAACATTGATAACCTAATATCAAAATGGTGCTTAATTTTTAAGTTGGTTTCCTCGATGCATAGTACGTCATAGTTGTCGTCTCATCTTCATGTTCGTAGATATTCGCTTGTAAATCGATCGTATTCGAACGATTCTTTCGAAGAAGCTTATTAGATTTGGTTCTTCAGTTTCTTCATTATTCTGAGAACTCGTAATTTTATTCCTCTGTCAGTCAGTGATGGGTATATTTCTTTTAGCAATTCAACTAGCCTCCCAGTCTGGTTGGTGTAACTGAGAGATATTAGAAGGCGGTTACTTGAGCCATAAGTGTTTTCCAAATAGTCTTTTAGTTGCTCGTACGTACGTTGTTGAATCATTCTATCATTTCTTTCACTAGGGCTAGTTGCTCCACTATGCATTTCTTATTGGTGCTGCTACTAACGGTGTTCACCCTGGATACCTTCATTTTCGTTTTCTTAGTTTATTTTACTGCACCGTTAATTCTTTCTTAGGAACGGATCAATTGACCTTTCTGAAGTTCACTTGATTTGTTGCTGTGAGTGCTTGTGATCTGTGATAAGGCCCTCTTCACAGATGTGCCTTGGTCGAGAGGGGGAAATTCGTGGTAGCTAGGCACCTTGTTTCTTTGTTCGTTGTCAGAAGCTACATTGTTTTCAATAATTTCTTCCGAATGGTTTGAGTTTATGTCTGCTATATTTTTGCAAAGTTTCGCAATGTGTCTCGTCCTTGTAGTGAAAGCATTAAGTATTTCCGCTGAACATGTAAATTGAGATTCTTTCTTCTTTGTACGTGATCAGTATGGCTTCAGGTATCTTACTTAATGAGCCTTCCGGTAAGAAAACCTGTCTACCGAAGCCTACGATATAAGTTAACTGCTCTTTACCAATACCGGCTCTGAGAAAAGGCACCTGAGAACTGCATCACTTTTAGTTAGTCTAGTTCGTCTTCGATTACTGCGTTAGGAATCATAGGATAAATATTTTGAAATTACAATACGCTTCTGTCTACTTACAAGAGAAGTCATTAGTATTAATAGTCTGGTGCTTCTCAGTTATATCATCTACTAACTGCTTACTGCTCAAAAATACACACACCATGTTATTTGAAATTTTTGATGCATACGTAATGTGTCTAGACGGAACAATCGTTGCTAGAACTTCGACGTACAATTCGAGTGGGGTGCTGTGGTCTTTGCCTTCAATTATTCTCGTAATAAGGCGTTCCCTCTTTGGGTACATAGCATTGAGAACTACTCTACTGTAACTTTAAAGGTCGGTCGGGTTTCCTTCAAAGGGCTGGCTCCTGTAGTCAGAGGCTGCCCTCGGATAGCCGCTTCGGTATCAGCCACTTATTCCCTGATCCCCAGTCCCAATGTGCAACAGGTATGTCGTAATCAGAACAGTTCTATATACTGCAGAAGACTGCTCACTTTACACTGTCACGTATACTTCTTGAGTTCGATGAAAATACGTACACTAGTCACAGACCGCGCAGCTCTACTGAGTGGAGCACACGATGTTGCTTCAACCACTGCTGCCGAGCGAATCTTTGGCTAACCTTAGTTACAATAAATACCACTTTTAATTGAATTAATAGCTTAATATATAAAGGTATAAAAACAAACACTTTTATTTATTTGCTGTAGTTTTTACTACACCTTTAAATTTACAGAATTAAGTTCGCACCATATTTCAAGTTCTTAACCAAAACACAACCATACTCGTATAATAATCTCAAGATACTGTAAAGTAGATTTACAATTCCATGCAGTTTTGCATTTCAAACTGGCAATCACCTACGCCATTGAAAATGAACACCACTGCCAGATGAATACATCTTTATGAAAAAGATATCTTACCTATCTAGAAATAGTGGTACAAAATTGCACAGGCTTTCTCATATTACTTTTTTATTTTCTTTATTCTGGTTTAGCAATTAGGATTCATACTCTTGCATGCTGCCATCTATCGACGCCGAAAGTACATTTTCTTCATTTCTTCGGTTTCCCAATAGCAAAACCGATTTTTATTAAATTATTGAAAAAGTGTATAACTTCGTAATAAATGGCCATTTCATTGAAGAATTTTGAGCCAGTTTTATGATAAAACGTCTGAGAGTATTTGCGAAATTTGAAGCTCATATTCACAGAAAAATATTGTTTTCGAAAAACGTAATTTGAAGTTATTTAAAGAATTTTCAGTCATAAATGCAGTGATGTATACAAATTGTTGGAAATGTGCATATTCACAGCGTGAGAGATTAGGTAATATAGTTGAGTATTTTTTGAAAAAACAAAAATATACGACAAAATTAATTTTATGTCATCTTAAAAAGTGCAATTAGCACTATCCATACGAGAAGTTAGAAGGAAAATTTGGAGCCGTCTTTGAGAAAATTTGAAAATGTCCGGGTGGCTTTATGTACAATACCTTCCAAAACCAAATTTTCTCAAAAAATGCTTATCTAACATAAAACAATATGTATATTATTCTACTCTTCTTTCTACGCTCGCCATGATAGCCTAAAAAACGTATACTTCCATTTGAAAAGAGCAAAGTTACCTCAATATCTCGTAAAATGCAACTAATACAATGGAAATAAATACATATATAAACAAGCCCCATTCCCTCACACGCTTCCGTGAAAAATGCGTTGCAATAACCTTTAACCGTTCAAATATTACAGGAGAAGCACAAGTAACGTGATTCACGCTGTACATTGACTGTGTTTGTGAGTGGAAGTACTTGAAATGGTTTTCAATATTTTTTTTCTCAATAGTTTTCAGACACAGTACATTCATCAAATTAAAAGCCCTAATAGGGATACGATGACGTGTCCTGTTTACCCGACGTGTTCAATCCTTACACGCCTTAACAAGAGCGGCCATCTAGATAGTCGAAAGACGGTCAAGTAGAGATATTTTAATACTGGGACGCAATTGTAAAGAGAGACAACGCGATTCTATCTGATCGAACATTACACATTGTGAAACAATTTTCAAATCCTTATTCTCCTTCAATTAATTGGACAGTAAATTATATTTGTATCAAAAATTCAATATCCATCACACATTCTGTTTACAAAGTTTCATGACAATTTAACATAAATTCTTATCGTGTTAATAAAATTCATTGGTATTTTAAAAAGTGAAACTATTATTTTTCAAGTATTTGTTTTCTTACAATTCATCAATTCATTCTCAGTTACTCACACCACTGAAACAAGTCATTCAGAAACACTTGAATATCTTCCAAAAGAACAGAACCCATCATATACCATTATAATGTCAAACCCATATTTAATCAGAATACGTACGATTTTATGTAAATGTAATACATATGGACTTCTGATGTTATTGTTTCTGGAGGCGTCCACAAACGATTTATCTCTTTACGTAATTTTTCCTCCGTTGATTATCTAAAAAGTTTAAATTCCTCTTCCCCACTCTCCATCATCAACTCACCACTGTGTAAACTACTTATTTATTCCTTGAATGATGAACATAAATAATTCCACAGACTTCATACAATAGACAGGGGTTTCCAGGCGGTCGTGGTGATTTTTGGCGCCGCCTCCTTCCTCCGCCGTAACCGCGGAGACGCTGAGAGCGAGACAGACGGAGCAGAGAGATCGCGGCGACGCCACAGCTCTGCGTTGAGATCTTCCTCTCTCCCACTCGCGCGCGCTGACCGGCGGACGAGCAGGCGACCTCCGCCCGAGGCCCCTCTGCAAGCGAAGGAGGAGAGGCTGAACCGCCCACACACCCGCCCTTCCCCCCGGAAAAGTAAGCGCCCTCTGCCACCGCTCACAACCCACAAGCAGATCCTGCTACTGAGGGAACTAATACTATTAAACACAATTTATTACTAATTCAGCAATAGCGAATTATTATAATACTATTATTTTTTATTTTGTCACCTGCTGTGTACTTAAGCTATTTGTGGCTCGTTGGTCTGTGTTGCTGGCTTTCCAAGGCGCAACCCGTGATTCTATTTCCGGTCGACGCAAAAAATAATTGGGCTCTTGCCTTGCACGGTGACCTTGTTGTTCTGTGACGATGAAAAAGCTCACTTCTCGGGCTCGCAAGATCGCAATGCAGCGTTGGCGTGCCTTCGTACAAATCATATGCCTACCCGACACCTACCCATTGCTACAAAAGGCCGGGAAGCTACTGGTAACCTTAGGTCGTAAAGAGCCGTTGTCCCAAAGGACATACATACTGTGTACTTATCTAACTCTGCTTCAATGCAAGATATATTTTATCTTAAAAACTCGCAGTGAAAATTTACAATTTCAAAAAAAAATGGTAGTTCTGAAACCTGAATGCAGTATAATTCTTCCTCTAATACGATCTATAGTTAGAATAGATATTTTGTTGGTCTTTAATAGCGGTAAATTCGTGTCGGCAAAATGGACGTCTCTTTGTCTATCCGTACCCCACTTTCTGTCCGTGCGGCTGACTGTCAGACCAGAACCGCTGCTTTCTTTCTCGCTACGGAGCAGAGAGTAAGTTACGTAACAGGGCGCGAGAAAAACACGAATTTTTGGAAGAAAAACACTTTATTGCTCTATTTTGTTCGCTCACAAGTAATCTTTGCTCTATTTTCAAATGTTGCTAACCACACTTTGTTGACACACAACTACGTAGAGTACTACGATAGGAAAGGAGTTCTGGTTGCTTCACAATTTAAACTTTTCCCACAAACGTCACTTTTTTTTTACTTTTCGACCGAAAAATTATATCAAAATCAAAATAATCAAATTATTTGTTTGACGTCGCCTTACAGGGTCATCCGGCCGTCCGGAGGTGAAGACGATGACTTCCACCGGCAAAGACAGTAAATATTTTAAAACTCTCCACTACTTCATATTATTTTATAGATACCTGCAGCTTTGCTTGTGTATTCTTGGTATTTACATATTACTATAATCTATTAATCATCCCCACTCGTGTGTTCAATCCCCTATTGTATCTCCAATTGCTACAACAGAACTTCTCCAAATAAATATATGAAATTTTGAACTGATCTTACAGTGTTGCTTTATACAGTGAACATTTTATTCGTAAATGTAGTTAAATTATTCTAACCACTTAACCTGCAAAAGCTACACGACACGAAGTAGATTTAAATTTTTTAGTTTACTGATATAAATTTACTCCATTTAAAACATTCTCAACCCTCTAATGATTAGATCATCGACTCTTTCCACTTAG
>BOPP01000368.1:159180-174871 GCA_017312745.1 Gryllus bimaculatus | reverse complement strand
GGGCGAATAGATAAAGATCTTCGAAAGTCTCATATACATTGGCACCCCCCTTGTCCTTGGCTACCGGTTGGGAGGCAGGGCGGGCTAGGGGGGACTACGGGTGGCAGACACTCCACGCGGTGATGTTTCTGGGCAATTTCCGCAAAGCGTTGTCGCAAATTGCGAAGATCTGCACAGTGATTCACTGATTATAATTTATGATGATTAAAAAAACAACATTTTTTCCTACAATTCAATTTAAATTCCCTTTTAATAAGACCCCCGCACGTCACGAGTTATTTTAGTTGAAATTGCACTACAGATTCATTACGAGAACGGATTTTCATGTAAACACTATTTTTATAAACCAGATATAACATAAATATTTTTGAGACTTTCAGGGTATTTTTACACACTGTCTACCTATTCATTAATAGTATTTGCCTATTCTGACGGTCTTGCTGTATAGGCTTCTGGAATCGAATTAGAACAATGTCACTGGTCATTCTAATAATTATACTATAATGATCACCAATCTTCCCCTCCCCTAGTGAAACAAAAGCGTTTATTCGGGAAAAAATGAGAATTATATTTTTCTGAAGTATAAATAAATGCAAGAATATTGCTCATGATTCGCAGAGGCAATTTCGAAACTCCTCGGAAACAATGTTTTTCATTGTCATATGAATTGCTGGTTTTGAGAAGGTTTATATGATTTTTACTCCCCCTCTTGGATCATCAAAAGTTTTGAATCAAAAATTAAGTTTCAATATTTTTTAACTTGGCACGAACTTTGTAGCAAAAATATTCTGATGATCATTAAACGAATAGAGAATATTGTCACATGAACTTAGTAGTCTGCATCATTCTACATAATTTGTAATAACGGGGCTACCAGAATTGCTGTGGAGCTAAGCGGTCAGAAGGGCGAGCATTTCCTAGCGACTGGTAGCTGGCGAGGCAGGCGTCAAGCTTCATAAGCAGACCATCCGCCGTGCGCCTCGCATTGGCTGGCGGCGCCTAAATATTTCTGGCAAAAATCTTCTCAGTAAAGTCGAGATCTACCGACCGTAATTCTGTCTACGGATTTTGGTTAAGCGGCCATATTTTGCTCCATATAATATAAATACTTTCCACGTATACTGTGGAATATGTGTGCTTTGTGTCCTTCCCTTAAAACACCTATACACTACTCGCACTAACCAAACAGAAGCAGCCTCCGCCTGCAGTCGTAGCCGTCACAAGCCTGCAGTCGAGGCGCTAGTCAGTGGAGGCGACGCCATCGCAGGGAGTCCACTCTGTGCACAGGGGGCTACTGGAGAAGTTTGGACGTTTTGCCCAACGAGTTTTTTCTTCCTTGCGCATGATGAGATTTTTTGTGTGCTTTTTTTCACATGTGTTCAATAAATATGTATCCACGATTGATTCGTTCTCATTTTGTAAATCAAGCAGAAAGAAAGAAATTGTTAAATACAGGACGCTTTTATAAAACCTTCTGTAATGATTTGTTTCGGTAACTAGCATTAACAAACGACTTTTTTCAGTAGAAATATCGTTCATTACAAGGTATTTTATTTTAAATGTCTTATTAGATTTTACGGTACAGTTATGTGTCACAAAACTCAGCAATCGCAAAGCGCGAGAATGCGATAAGGTAGCGGCCAACTACGTTCACCTTTCTTCGCATACATGCCAATACCCGAGACGTACAAGAAACTTATTTGCCAAAATTAAGTTTGAATACTATTATACAATTTATAATTCTGATAAAGGAAAAATAGCGGTATGCGACTCGTTCATAGTAAGAACTTTTATCAAATAATTTCCATAAACTTACTATTCCTGAACACTTCTTAAATGTAATGCTGCTCCACGAAGAACAGAGCCATGTGTTATATTAAGATGTCGTGTTGGTTTGTAACCTGTTCTAGATTTGGTTTCAACGCATTAAGCGCGTTTACTTGTACTTAATTATAGTAATTCGTCAAGCTATGAAAAAATCTCTGTTTGCAGGCTACCATTACAACGTTGCATCTTTAAAATATTTTGAGTTATTTTCAATATGCAAAATACACTTTCAATTGTCTTTTCTGCGCTGTTCATACATTACAAAATTGTTCATTATTAGAACTTTTACGGCACATGATTGCGTTAACATAACTCAGGCAATCGAGCGAGAGAATCGGTATAATGTAAGGAGTAACATATAGACGTTCCACTGATTTCTTCGCACAGATGTCAAATACCGAGTGGCAGAAAATTAAGTTTCATTCTTTTTATTCAAGTCGTCTATAATGTAGGTTTATTCAACTAAATACATAAATAGGTATTTCTGACCCAGTGTACAAACTTTATCACGTGTAACTGTGCTCAGAAAAAACAAGGCTTTGGCGTTAAATTAAACTTTCGTGATGTTGGTTAACCTGTTATGGCTCTGCGTTTACAATGCTTACAGCGCTTTTTTCCTTCTGGCACAAGCCACATATTTGTCAGTCTGTTGAAACAAACTACTGGCGCAATTCACATCTCCAAAAGGTTTCCATGTAAAAATATATTGAGTTACATTTCCTAATACCAAAATATGCATTTATAAAGAGTCTTTCATTGAAACTGTTTTTCATTGATTGTAGTTGAACATTCATTAAGAGTGTAAGACGGTACATTCCACTCTTTGGAAAAAGGATGGAGTAAGCACAATCTTCTGTGAACTTCTTAGCCCTCTTGATTTCCTATTACTAAATTTCTATTATTTCGCCTACCTACTTTTTGAGTTTTGCAATAACTACATGTCAACAGCGGGTTTCTAGCTTCTATAGGCGGAGTTCTAATTATTTTCGCTAATTTTCGTGCGCATTTCAAGATCATTAATCGATAGAGAATCGACATGACATTCGCCATGAAATAAAACTCGACGATAATGACCAAAAATATCTTTGGTCATGCTAACATACAACAAATGATCACTTTGATACGTTTTCCATCCAAGGCAACGCCAGTTCGTCAACCAACAATGCAATCGCAGGGATAACCTTGCATCCGTCTTTATAGTCGAACGAGACAGACGGCGCAATCGATTCAGTTCCATTGTATATATAATGCCATATATATAATTCCATATAAGATACGCCGCGCTTGAATGTTTGTAACAGGAACAGATGGAAAGCTTCAAAACTGTTTCTAATGGAAGTAAAACTTCTATAGGAACTGTTGAAACATTTTGCATCAAACCTGGCACAAGTCAACCGGGTAGAAATTCAAAAGAAGATAGTCTTTTGGAATTGAACACTGAAATGAGATATGATGGTGATTTATCTCCGAGTGAAGCAGAAGCTTCGTCAGTCAGAGTGTAAAATTATCAATCTGAATGAAAGTTTAACAATGTAGGGTGAAAGGAAACCGAGGGACCCCTAGAAGGAAAAGAAGCCGAGTCAAAAAGGATATCCTCGTCGAAAAGTGGAGAAAATAAGACCAACCTTAGAGACAGAAATAAGTGAATTAAAAGAGGTAGAAGAAGATAAAAAGAAAATGAAGATTACATTCTAAAACCAGTGATGGTCCAACAGTAAATATTCTCTCGCGTTATACGAAAACGTAATATTGAAATATTGCTTTTCTGAGTTACTAGCACATCAGCTAATATTTGAAATAGAGTTGCCACCTATTGACACATACTCACCCGGAGATTTTCATGGGGGAGGGGGTCGGGTATGTTTTATTTAACATTGAACAATTAAAAAATGTGTATAAATCATAATTTTAATTTATTATTTTAGAAACAATCAAATAAATTACATTTCCATAGTCTCAATCTAAATAACAAATAATAAATTATTACATTAAAAATAGAATCTCTGTATTAATTTTCTGTAATATTTATTTTTAAAAACTAACTTTTCTTCCAAGAATATTTGAATTCACTTTCCACCTTTGAATTTAATATATTATTTGAAACGGCTTTCTTTAGTGAGCATACTTGCTTCTTATTGTTTATGAATTTGTGAAATTCGGCGCAAGATATATCATAGTTTAGTTTTGTAAAGAGTTCTGCTTTGACTAATTCGACTCAATCTGTTTCTCAAATCGAACCAAATGTTTCCCATAATTGAGAAAATCCGTTCTACGTATGTATTCCTTACGGGAATGAACAAAACCCTGCCAAGAATCAGAAATATTTGAACGCCTAGTACATTCAATATTGTGCATGACCTAGAGATGAAAGCAGTAAACCCGGAGCCCGGAGATTGGTCACGAAACCCGAAGTCTCCGGGTGAAACCCGAAGAGGTGGCAACTTTAATTTGAAAACGTTCCAATTCAACCAAAAAGCGAACAACGCACTATTGCCAGCGCAGCGTTGTGAAAACTATGTGCATTTGCTTGGCTAATAATACCAATATGGTAATTAGAATACATGCAATTGACATGAAAATAATCACGAAAATTCTGGCTGCTCACTCATGAGTTTCCTTTCGTAAATATTAGGATAACAGTGCCGATTACGTTTCATTGTTATTCTTTTATTAAATACGCAGTAATTATATTTAGGGATCATATGATATTAAATGGTATTGAACATACATCACTGGGCATTGTGAGGAGTAATTTATCAAAATTCACAGTAAAATTTTAGGAGTCATTTATAAAAATCCGCTTCGAAATTCATCTCAAACGGAAGTACTGACTCTTCGCCTATGAGTTTCAAAACCGTCCCCAGCTGAGCTAAATATAACAGCTGTATCTTATCACCGCTAACATCTCGACGGTCCACAACAATTAGCTTCTCAAAAATGGAAGCGGCATTGATGAGAACTTTCCATTAAGCTTTGCGGATTGCTCAAAAAGAAATACAACACACGGAAAATACAAATTTAGTAAAAGTAAAAAAAAAAAAAAGTAAAAATAAAATTAATATTGCCATTTTAATAGTAAATAATAGCTAAAAATAATTTATTTTTCATATTTATTCAATTGTTTTTGTGACTCGTAGTTGCTGTGAAATCTGTGTATATATTTTATTATATTAAAGAAATAAAAAACGAAAAACGCTTTTTTTAAAAAAAAAATTGTACCTGATGTTTTTTAGAGTAAAGTTTGTTCAACAGACGTCTGAGACAAAAGTATCTTCTATTTTGTAGTTTTTTAAAAGTTTTTGCAATTATTAAAAAAGCAAGCAATATCTGAAAATAAGACTAGCACCATATTTCGTACCGTCATTTATTACAAACAGAAAATTTAAAGAAAAGATTTGAAAACGTTTTGAAAAAAATGGTAAATTTCAATTGCAATTTATTCAAAAACTACTCTTCTATAAAAATGTACATGACGTTTTTTTTAACTAACTATTAAAAAATGCTTCTCATAATATGCACGTATTCCATAATACTCATACTATAAACTATTGGTGATACAGAATGACACACATTCCCGTATTACTTTTCTATTTCCTTTGGTCTCGGTTAGCAATGCAAACTTGCCACATATTCTTGCTTGCTGCCACCTATCGCCACCCAAAATACAATTTTTTTGATATTTTCCTAATTTTTCGGTATGCAAATGGTAGAGCGGAAACATCATTTTAATATTATTAAAGAACATTAAAACCTCGACCTAAATGACAATTTTCTTTGAAAAAATTGCAGTGGTTTTTAAAAAACTGTCGTTTAAGCGGTACTGTAAATTCGAAATTTGAATTTTTTCACAGAAAATTTTTGAGTTTTCAAAAATCTTCATTTGATATAATTTTAGGTACTTTAACTCAAAATGCAATAGCGTTTACAAATTGCTGGAAATGTGCATAACAACGGCGTGAGAGATCATTCAAAAAATGTATATTTGTGTAATTTTTGAAAAAACAAAAAATTAACCCGTAATTATGTTTACGTCATATCAAAGTGCAATTACCGCAATCCGTCGGAAATGTTTGAAGAAAAAATTTGGTGCCAATTTTGAGTAAAAACCGTCTGAAAGTTTCGGAAAATGCAGAGTTCTGAGTTAGTTTTCACAGAAAACAGTAGTTTTCGAGAAACATTATTTAAAGCTGTGAACAAATTGCCGCTAATATAAACATTGCCGGCACGAGAGGCAAGTCAAAAATTACATTTTAAAATTTAAAAAAAAAAAACAAAAGAATTGCGCAATATAGCGTTTATGTCTTCTTATAGAGTACATTTAGCACTATTCCCACTAAAAGTTTTAAGGAAAAATACCGAGCCGTGAGAAAACCTTGTGTTTGTAATTCTTTTAAATTGCAAATAACTCACGTACTATTGCGCGAAAGTACTAAAAGTTTCAGAAATATATACATAACCTTAATGAAAGAACCCCCTACGGAGAACAAATTTTATTTGAAGAAAAAGGCTCCATCTTAAATTTTGTATTTCTAGGAACACGCCCGAATATTTTGAAATGCTTGATATTTCAGTGTTGACCATGAAAATCGTACCTATGCCACTTTTATAAGTGCGTAACTCTTTTCCTACAAGAAATGTAAAGAAAAAATATAGAGCCGTTTTTGAGAAAAATATGAAAATATCCGAAGGGCTTCATGTGAAGTAGAGCCAGTTGGAGTTTCTTCAACTTGTAAAATATTCTACGCACTGTTTTGGCGCCAGAAAGATTAACACTGTAGACGGACGGAGAGAGGGACGGTCTAAAAAAATACTTATTCGGTATTAGAGTCCCCAAAACACGTATTTATGTTCAAATCTCGAAATCGATTTTCCGCAGAATTACATAACAAGCACTTTACTTCGTATAATACTTAGTATATACGTACGTATACGTGATAGTAAAAATATTTTAGCAGTAAACTCGCTTTGTAACAAAAAATCAATGTCCATCACACATTATTTTTCCAAAGTTATATTAGAGTTAAACATAAATTCTTATTGTGTTATTCATTAGCGTTTTAATAAGTGAAACTATTATTCTACGATTACTTTTTTAATTCAATTAATTCAGTTCCTCACACCACACGAACAATTCATTCAGGAACACTTGAATTTCGTTCTAAAGAGATTTTGATTGTTCAGAACACAACATAATCCATCAAAATGTCAAACAATCCTTTAATGAGAATACGTACAATTTCATGTAATTTTAAGATATATGGATTTCCGTTTTTGTTATTGTTCCTGGAGGCGTCCACAAACAAATTCTCTCTTTACGTACTACTTTAATGCCTTGACTACCTACCAATTGTAAGTTTAAATTCCTCTTCCCCACTCTATATTACCCACGCACTACTGTGTGTATACTACTTGTTTATTCTGAACAAAGAACATAAACAATTCCACAGCCTTCTTACAATATACCGGGTTTCCAGCGCCGCGTGGTGATTTTGCCTCCTCCCTCCGCCGTAAACCGCGGAAGACCGCTGAGACGCGACAGACGGAGCAGAATCGCGGCCGCGCCACAGGATCTTCCTCTCTCCCACTCGCGCGCGCTGACCGGCGGACGAGCAGGCGACCTCCGCCCGAGGCTCCTCTGCAAGCGAAGGAGGAAAGGAGGAGAGGCTGAACCGCCCACACACCCGCCCTTCCCCCGGAACAGTAAGCGCCCTCTGCCACCGCTCACAACCCATAGGCAGAGCCTGCCACTGTAAGAACTAATACTTTTAAACATAATTTATCATTAGTTCGTCAAAGTAAAGAATAATTTTTAATATTATTTTTAATTGAAACGATATAATTCATTTTCATATTTATTTCATTAACAATGTTGAAAATGTCAATATTAAGATGGGTCTCATTGTTTTGTCATGCCTTCAGATCTTAATTCGATCACTTCTACATTTGCGCTTCACTTATTAACCACCTAAACTTTACATGCTCCGTAAAAACACAATTCTACTCATTAACTGTTTTTCTTCTCTCAGAGAAAAGAATGAAATACTCAAAAACAATAAGCAGTCACCTCCTTCAACAGTCCAATATATCGTTGCAATCAACTGACTTTTCTACGAGACACGTGTAAACATTTCCTTTCTAACGTTGTCAATCGCAGCCGCATTCAGATGCCGGGCAAGCTTTCAAATACACTGTAAAAATTTTCAGAGATCAAGATGTATTTTACAGGAGAATTTAATGTAATGTCGCAAAGTAAAAAGATTTTATATAACATAATAAAAGTGACAAACACATTCAAGTTGAACAATTGAACGTAGAACTGACTTTTCTACGAGACAGTGTAAACATTTCTTTCTAATTTTTCAATCTAACCGCATTCAGATGCCGGGCAAGCTTTCAAATTAACTGTACAAATTTTCAGAGGATCAAGATTTACTAAGAGAATTGAATTTAAGTCCGCAAAGTAAATAAATTTTATATAACATAATAAAGTACAAACATTTCAAGTTTGAACAATATATAAAACAAAAAATGACTAGGTTACTCAAAGTTTTAGAAAAGAAAATGACAACTCGAAAATATTGATTTGTATTGTTTTTAAATCTTTTACAATTTGATAAATCACGTTTTTTGCATTCTTATCTTTAAATATAACCCTGGGATCTGTTGAACTCCAATCAAATTTTGTGACATCAGTTTAATTAAAGAATAAATACTTGGAATATTTTACTCCCACTTTATTCACTTAGTACGTTTGGGTAGGGTTTACACAGTGGCCACAATCTGTGGGCCTGCTACTAACCTCACAGTAGAGAGCGAAAGTGGCTTTGGGGTTTGCTGAATCCATGTATTATATTTACATGGGTCCTCTTGAAAGTTGTAATTTTAGCTTTGGTTTGTTTCTAAGACTTTTTCTAGACAAAAGAACAACAAACATTAGAGATAATTCACACCTAATATTAGATTTACTACATGAGAGTGGTAACGTTGATACATCGAAAACTTGTTCGATAGATACTGGGCTTTGGACCACCATTTTGTTTTTGATTACCATTTTCAATGGTTTTAATTTACTTTTTACATAAATGTTATTTTTAAGAGTGTTAATTAAAAATAGTACTTAACATTGACTTGTATTCATTTTTCATACCAAATTTACTCCTATCAAATATCTAATAAGGTATCATTTAATTGTTGTTTTTTTATCGAAAGAACTTCTCACTTATTATGGTATTATAAGATAAACGTTTTACATTTTCAAGATAATAACAATACTGGGTTATAATACTTTTTAATCAATTTGACTTAGGTAAAATTAGAATTTTTAATGAACTTACTATATATATGAATATTTAATGAAGTTACTATAATTATTAATGAATCTATTTACATAAGTAATAAATTCAGATCACCCTTAATAAACGTTGAGCTGCATATAAACTTAGATAAGTGAATTTTATTTTTCTTATGTTTTCGTGACATTAGATAAAGCATTGTTTCGGCAAAGTATAAATACATTGCTTCTTATTACTTCACATTAAACACATTTATGACCATTTTAACTCACGTTTAAAAGCACGGTTTTAGTTCAACTTTACGTTTTATTGAAAATTATAATCTAAAATTAAAACGTTGTTAAATTCCGAAATCTTCCGAAATACAGAATAAAATCTTGCACCCATTACTAAGCATAAATATTGAATCATATTATAACTAAACTATGTTTTGGCCATTTAAGTGATTTGTATGTTTGCTTAGCAAATAGGTTTTCTTTCAATCAACCTAGGTATTCATAACATGTATCTATTAAATTCGTATTGGTTCTAACCTTCACAAAACGAAATGCTTAGCTGCAAGGACGTTACGGATACAGTTGTTAGCCCTGTAGTTAGAAAATATTGGTCTGACAAGTTGTAATTGTAGGAAAGTGATCCAGGAAATTGAAGTAATTTAAGGGAGAGAACATGTCAAAATATTTAGAGCAGAAGGGCACAAAATGAATCACTAAAGAAGGAGGAAATTTTACGCAAATGGGAAGAAAATAACTGTTCATCATGATGTGAAGAAATTGACACCAAGCACTCATGAAATGATTTTGAATGGAATTAATGATTTTATGAATGAGTGATTTCAGTACTTATATGCAGAAAACCTTCTAGTTCGATTTTTACAACTTCCATTTTATATAGATTTGAGGTGGAACAACACAACAAATGCCGTGTATCTACACACATGACACGCATTAGTCAAAATGAAATAGGTCTACCATAACTTTCACATAATATTCATTTATCTGCAAACTCCAAAAGTCTACATTTCATCGCGTGTTTTCAGTTTCTCACTGTTTTAAAGCATTGTTGATTACTTAAAGTAAATTAATGACCCGGTTGTTTATTTTCTGAGTTGACCTTTTCTTTGGCTTATTGGCAACCAAGTGCAAATATAAGACGTCACTTACAATGTGACTGACACACCAACAATTAGAGCAGAGTTTAACCTTCCAGGCGTCTATTTCGGTTCAATTCAGATCGCAAAAGATTATTTTCGGAAATTTTTTTAGAAATACCACAGTAGTTTTGGCAATCCTCCCAAAACATCTATCCAATCACTTCCTTAAGCCTCATTTTCAGGACGACATGACGAAATGTGACATTAACTTATTGAAAATCTCCATTGTTCGCCCTACACCCTTGTTCGGTCGGTGTTTTCCTGCAAATTTGGTACTAATGCTCACATTTTGCACATCTTCATAATATAATTTAACTGAGTGTGATAAAAGCGATGTATGCACAATTAAGCTGTGGGGGGAGGGGGTTGGAGGCTACCCAGTTCTCTTCATTGCAAAGCATCGCTCGTACGTCGAGTTAACCTTCAGCATTTTGCTCTCTCGCAAACTATGTTACAATACAATGATCTACTGTAAACTCAAACAGATGGAAAAGTCCGAGTGGAAATAGTAAACGGAATATTTTAAGAAATAACAGTTAAATCAGTAACGGAAATTAAAATTTAGACACAGACCGTAGGATGTAAGTTGGCAAAACCAGGGTGATGATCGACGGCGGAAAATCGAATGGAATCGAAATGATCACATATCAACGTTCACGTATGCAGACCCGTGTTCAGTAAGGGAAGTGCAAAGACATTTCGTAAATATGAAAAATGCGTTGTGTAGTGTCAAGTACTATGGATTGCAAAATAAATGTTAATGTGATGCAAGGTGTGAATAAGAACTTAACTTGTCTTTTAAAAATTGTACTTTTTTCTATTACTTATATTGTTATTAATTATAAATATATATTAGTTATAATTATTATAAATTAATTTCTTCATAGGACATTGGAAAGCTATGAAAATCTTGTATTAAATGTTTTAAGATTACGCAGTTGAATAATTACATAATTCATCAAAAAAGTCAATGTTATGATTTTGCTTACTGTTATTATTTTGTTCAAAGAAATTGGGAGCAGTTCCAATTTTTACCGCCATTTGATACATACAAAAGAAAATTTAAAGAAAGAAATTTGAATAGTTTTTGAGAAAATAATTGTTTAAATGTTGTCAACATTTCATTTATAAAATGTAAAACACGATTACATAAAACACATGAAATTTTCGAAAATTGACAAAATTCCAAGCAAATCGGATTTAAGTTATTTTATCGGCGAACTTTGCTCTATCTAATGATAAATAATCCATATTTGTGGCTATTTTTGAAAAAAAAATAAAAGGTCTCAGGGTCTTCATCTAAAGTACACCCAAAAAACTAAATAATCTGTTTCAAATTCAAAGGGGTCTCACCAGCCAGATCGATTGGATCATCGATTTTGAAGAAAATTCTGCTAACAGTTTAGCAGCTTTTGTTTCACGTGTGAACAAACTACATTTTTTCGTAAAGAAATTTTTCTGTTTCAAGGACGTTCAAAACCAGATATTTATATAATAGTGCTTCAAACATAGTTGTGGTCACATTTTACTTTATTTCAGACGTGTGTCTTACATTCATTTGATTTATGAAATTACTGGTAATAGAATTTGTAACATGATCCCGAAACTGTGAAGACGGTTGTGGCTGAAATAATTGGTTCACACTCACTGTTAATTGTAATTGCTTTTCTTCTATTGTCAAGAAGGACGTCTTTTAAAATAATGTAGAGGTTTCCTAGGTAACGAGTTCCGAGCTTCTAAAACTGCTAGACTGGTACGACCACGGTCTCAGGTCTGTTAGCCCTCATCCAAAGATACCATTGTTTTTTCTGTTCCTGATAGGAGAAGAAAGCATTCAGTCCACTTCAGAACTTCATTCGTAACCATGGGATTACGCAGAGGGCGTGAACTATATCAAGCGGGAAGGATCACTGCAGGCGGCAAAGATCTCTGCAGTTGCCGTGGATCAAGCAGAACACTGCAAACGGCTTGGTGCAGCAGTGCTGCGTCGGCCACGAGTTCCCAGAGACAATGAATAGGTGGGTCGCTATATGTATCCTTATCTCTTGATTTACGTACTGTAAATACACGTGAAAAATAAATAGCGAACTTTTAAATCGCTTTTATGGATCACTATTACCTTCATGGTACATTGTTTCAATTTTAAGAATTATACTAATTACTTCACCAGAAATAGACCAACACTTCCAAAACAGGCTGCCGTTGACTCCCGAGATCCATAAAAATGGGTAGCTAGTCAAAACTT
This sequence comes from Gryllus bimaculatus, assembly GCA_017312745.1. Classification (NCBI taxonomy): domain Eukaryota; kingdom Metazoa; phylum Arthropoda; class Insecta; order Orthoptera; family Gryllidae; genus Gryllus; species Gryllus bimaculatus. The sequence continues at coordinate 162,354 of BOPP01000368.1, read as the reverse complement.
TTTTAAAGTTCTTCAATGAAAATTAATATTTACAAGTCGGAAATCAAAGGATTTGATAACAAATGATTTATATATCAATTTGAATAAAATTATCGAGTCAGTATTTTATCAGCAAGCCTAAAATTTCGCAAACGACCATGTTCTCTACGAGTATGCCTACCGATAATTGAATTGTAGTGAGGGAAGTTGCCAAAGCGTTATCTACCTAAGACTGCCAATTCTTTCTCTTGCACCATCCCTGCCAGTGTCGACACCAAAGAGGCCGGTGGAGGAGACATCGACACTGACGCGAAATGTTGGGAGTACTGGAGTCAAGGGCAACAGTCAATTTTTTCAGAAGCGGGCCAAGAGTCTTGAAACACGCAGTGGTCAAGCGGAGGAAGCGAGAGGTGACTACGATTACGGAACTATTCTCCTTCCCTCGTTCTCTCATTCCTCCTCATTCCACTTTATTCTCTCACTTTGCAGCTTCTCGCAAGTTGCTGCTCGCTCGTCACAGAGGCCTCGTTTCACGAATTTTCCATTCTGAACTGAACTGAGACTATTGCTACTCTGGGAATATGGATATTACTGCAAAATAACTGTGAAATACGCTCGTTCCATTTATTGAATTATTTCTTTATTACAAACATATACTGTTCATTTGAAAATTATTAAAAATTCCATTTTTACAGTAACATTTTCGATATAACATGGGAAGAAAAGTATGTTTGCAGTGTGTGACTACCATGACGAATTTTTAGTTTACAAAAATCTTTAATATCAAGTCATTAGGTTTTAGATAGATGGTATTTTTCTATTATTATTTACTCTTAGTATATCAATGTACTAAAGGATAACATTTTAAAAATTTCCAGATACTTTTGAATAAAAATAAGTTTGTTACGTAAATGCACAAAAAATAAAATACTTCGTAGATAACTACAGATAAATATAGGGTGGAAAAGATAAAAATAAGGGTGGAAAAGAAAACCGTTGGAGTTGGTTTTTGAGAAAATATTACCCTAAATGTATCGCCAACTTACCCAGCATTCTTTGCGCTATCCGAGGGGAAGTTTTAAAAATATTTCAGTCATTTTGATGAAATTTTGAAAATGCTGAGGCTTCAAGTAAAGGGTCTCCAAGAATCGAAATATGCGTTTCAAACCCGCAGCGACTTAGGTTCCTCCAGTCCGATTAGGGAACATCGATTTCAAATAAAATTGCCTGAACGATTTAGGTGCTTGCATTGACTACACACTGACAGAGTTTCTGCCGCCAATCGATATTACCGTATCAAGTGCTCAAAATCGTAAATCCTGACTACACAACGGGTTAGAAAAAGCAATTTATTACATATAGGAACAAGAGGTGTCCTCTTTTATATACCAGCCTCACACAATATGAAATTTGTATAAAAAATCGAAACTCCTGCATTACAATATATCTTATTTGCTTGGTAAAACGTAAGTAATAAGGCGAGAAAGTAAAATCTAAGGCAATATATAATCCCTTTTTTGATTGGCTAGACGAAAGGTTTACATAATCTACATAAATAAGAATAGAAAGTTTGTAATCACATATTTATTCTTATCCATTTCTTAAAACAATTTTTCGACAATTTGTCATCATTAAGATTTCAGAAATGGATAAGAATATCTATGAGAACACCATTCTTATTTATTTAGATTATTATAAACCTATCATTAGCCAATCAAAAACAGGGATCGTGTATTGTCTTACTAAATATAACATCGCCTATAACTGATAAAGAAAACATTAAAAGTAGTAAGTGGTCATTCGTTGAAATCATTCTATGGGTATACGAGGGGTGCAAATAAATTGCACATTTTCCCACATTCTGCACTATTCATGAGTGTGATGATTGGTGGGATGGAACATAATTATTCCTCCTAACAAATTTCTGGTAGATTCAAATCAAGTTATTTGTAGATGTTTCTTCTCGTGTCCGTACACAAGAAATGCGTCTCTCCATTTATATGTTTTATAAAGTAAGTTTCGACACATCTTGTATATTTCCAGGTCAAAAGGCTGCCAATAAAGATCCGACTACCTCGAATCCCATGTGTACCTGAAACACCGCCAGGGGAATTGGAGCTTCACTGATTAAGCGACGCGATTCCATTCCAGGTGGGCAAAATTCCCGTTTTTGAAGTAAACTTGATATCAATACCAAACACGCATGTAGCCTCGTAATTAGGTATCTGTTGGGCACAAAACAGCGTCTTTTTGGCTCCTAAACGGGTACTCTATATGAAAAGAATAAGGACAAGCAAGGCAGCTATGTTTTACTCAGTATAATGAAATAGTTGTTTGTAAATTTTCCAATAGATTTTTTTAACATATATACGCAGAAAACCTACATATATTTTAATATAAAACAAGATTCACACATCACTCTATACAACTCTTTTACATTTTATTCTTCGTATAGTGTTAGTTGCAATATATTGCCAGTAATTTTAAAGGTTATGGATTGAAATTTTGCCAAGGTTGACATATAAAATGAGTCCAAATGCGGAGAAGGATGTCTTCATATCACTATTTGATATATTTTAAAAACCCACTATTAGTAACACTAAAACTGACTGGAAATTTACACCTATTTCCACTTACAAATTCACTGACTGATTGGGTGATATATCCAGGCTCTTCAGAATTTTTAAATTTTTCGCTTGATTGTTTTCCCTTATCACTTATCACTTGATCCAACTAAATAACAACAGGAAAACATTGACATCGATTAATATAGAGTTTATAGATTTCCAGATACATTCACAAGGAATACGAGGTTTAAAATTACACGTGCAAGATTACCTTTATTATATCTACGAAAAAATATGGAATCTTATATTAACTATGTGTAATCAATAGAGAGCACGTCAACTGCTTCTGCAACTTGTTCGAAAAAATTACAATATTATTTCCGGTCAGGAGCTAAAGGCGCGAGGCGTGCGTGCGGCAGGAGTGTGGCACCTAGAGGCTGGCTGAGACTGTGTCGCCCCGCAGGGGTGAGGTTGTGGCAACGGGGGCCAGAGAAGGCGGCGAGGAGCTAAAGGCGGGAGGCGGTGCGTGCGGCGGCAGAGGGGCGCACCTAGAGCCTGGCTGAGACTGGTCGCCCACGCAGGGGTGAGGTTGTGGCATCGGGGGCCAGAGAAGGAAAGACGCCGAAAG
>BOPP01000368.1:115696-150727 GCA_017312745.1 Gryllus bimaculatus | reverse complement strand
TAGCTCTGCCGCCTTCTCTGGGCCCCGTTGCCACAACCTCAACACTCCGGGGCGACCAGTCTCAGCCAACCTCTAGGTGCCACGAACCAACTGTGAGGTAAGAAAATACAGTCTGTCATAAATCACAGGCCTGCCCATGCAGCTAGACGCCAGCGGAATGTGCGGGGGATATGTCTATCGAAGGTGCTCCGATAGGAGAGCAAAGCGGACGCCCATGAATGGACGAGTCCGCTCGCCCGGGGGCGGCGGCATTTCGTCATCTGAAACTGGCGGGTGCTGCCCGTCCCCCTAATTGGTTCTGGTCACCTGCCATGCTAACTTCCAGGCCAAGGCTTTGTCGACACATTCATTGGAGAGCTACTGCCTCCTACCGAAACATCTTGCACTGAATTAGCACGTCCTTCCCGATCAGAGTCAGCCAGCCTCTTGGTGCCACACTCCTGCCGCCCACCCCGCTGCCACAGCCTTTAATATCCCTCAACTAACCTACGAAATTAAATAAAAAGAGATATCCTTTCCTCATCCCTTTTAAGACAAAATGTAAAGTGGCAGTGGGTTCGGTAGAAATTTTTATAACGTTTCCGGATCCTCAATCAAGGAATGCGGACAGGCAACGGAGCAACTCTCCATGTATCAACTGAGAGGTAAGCTAAACCAGTCTCTACCAAATCATAGACTTCGCCATCCAGCTAGACACCTGCGAGATGGGCGCGTGATACGTGGATGGATGTTGGTCCGACAGGAAAGCGAAGCGGTCGCCGACGCGTGGACGAGCCAGCTCGCTCGGTGGCGGCGCCTACTGAAACTGGTAGGGGCTGCCAATCATCTTAGTTGGTTCTGATCACCTGCCATGGTAACTTCCAGGCCAAGGCTTTGTCGACACATTCTTGGAAAGCAACTACCTCCAACCGAAACTTCTCGCGGTATATTCCCACGTCCTTCCCATTTAGTGCCGACCAGCCTCTAGGTGTGTGTGTAACTGAGCCCTTTTTCAGTATGTTTGAAACGAATCTACTTGTTCTAATCGTGGAGACCAGGACTCGCAAAGTGGTCGTAGGGGAAAATTCCAAAATTGCGCGCGGGCCCCCCGCCCCCCGGGGCGCGCAGAGTGCGTGTTCCGGGGGGTGAGGGGTCCGCGCGCCGCAGTCTGCCTGCGCAGAGGGCGCAGACTCTGCCCGGGGGCAGACTGCGCGGCCGTCTCTGCGAGCGGTGGAACTGCCTCCAGCGTCACAACAAGAGTCATGCGGTGAGTCGAGAAAATGGCGGATTGTGGAATTGTATTGTGTGGAACGAATACTAACTCTTTTGACATAACACGATTAATTTTAACTAATCCAGGTATCCTAATAGGTAACTTGATAAATGAAAGTAATAAATTCTGACATCAACGTCCGTATACGCTCTCCGTGTAGTATGTTAACTAAATAGCTTCAAGGAGAGAAGCAGCTTACAGAGCTAAAATTTGATACATATTTGCGTGCATCTTCTCATTCTTTGGATCAATACTAATTCACCTTAAGCCTCGACTACAGCGCACCGAGAAAGTGTCTCCGCAGTGGTGCCTTGTTGGCGAGAGTGCTTGCAGCAGAGATTATGTTGGTATTACTCACATAACTTTTCTTGAACAATGACCTTGCTTCCCACTCTGTCACAAACAGTTCAAGACAAAAGCTCGCAACGTGCACTGATGACAATATGCCAAACACATCTTCACTGCCTCGAAAGAACTGCTTTTTCGTTGAAAGCGAGATCTTCTGTTCGTGATTTTGTCCAAAGATCTTACGAAATTACTAAAGCAGGTGAAGATTCATCACAGGAGGTTCCTCTAACTCCTGAGAAAGTTAGAACACATATTATTGAGATAGTTGCGAAGGCAAGACTGATTCTTCAGAGATTAATATTGCTTCATAAAAGCTAGTGCCAGATTACTTAACTAATACCCCCACTCTGTCCGCATTTCTTCAATCCATCGTTCAATGTTTTGCGAGTAATTGCTCGAACTGCAGCTTGAAACCGTATTGTAAACTCTCCTCAAACATCAAATGCTGCTGCATTATTGCCTTCTCTTGTTTACAAGTGATATGGTTGCAACCAACATTACACAATTTTTAATAGGAGGCCCTGATTCGATTGACTGTGGAGTTTTTTCTGTATAATCGAAATCACAAATCATCAGTATTTTCAACTCGGAATTCCGTTCTGAAAATTCGAGATCGTATTGTGTAATACGTTCCAAACATTCTTCTTTATACCACAATTTAAGGAGGAAATATACTAACAAGGCAACGCAATACTAAAATCACTATATGTAGCGCACTAAGGATCCTGTTCACAGTCCATTATAGTTCAAAACTTCGCATGTAATTTAAATCATTGCATTTCTACTATTTCGTAAAGATTCATCTGCTTTCTAAAGGCTCTCTAAATTGAAATTGGTGTACAGACATATGGTATATCACATGATTAAAATACCTTCACAATTAAGATTGGTAGGTTTGAATATTTTGTGTATAGTATAAATCCCTTCTAAAATTAGACCCCTACTTTTTGTTTATCTTTGTGTATCTATAAAATAATACAAAGATTATGTGGTCCATTAATAGATTATGAAAAATGTTTCTGAATAGTGTGCGTGTGTGTGTGCAGGCGCTGAGAAGAAACACCTGGCAAGCGGCTCTGAGCCCTCGCCGGCGAGGCGCCTGCGCTGGCAGGTGGGCGTAGTTCTCGTAATCCGCGGTCTCACGTAAAGGCGGCTGAAATATAGTCACTATTCGCGCTTTTTCTGAAAGTCATATTGGATCAAATAAACATGGGTGCCATTGGAACGCATCAGTACCAAAAAATTCGTTCATCCGTTTATGCTAATCTCTGCCAGTCACAAAAGCAGGATATTAACTCTTAAATACTCTGAAGGCCGTCGCGTGGCCCCTCCCCCGCAGCGAACGTCCGAGTGCATGTCCGCGGCTGAGCTTTTGAACTGACGTTGCAGGAGCCGCTGCCTCCGAGGTTGGCTGCGCTGGAGCTGGCTCTTCGCCTTCAGAAGGAACTTCGATCAACTGTCATTGTTTCGACATTACTCCTATTGCGTGTAATTAATTCTCATAATAAAGACCATAATTTTTGTAATTTGTATGTATGCATTTTCATATTAACAAAGCTACGAGACGGTCGTTTCTTACAAGGATGAAAGACAAAAAAGTCAATCCCAGAATGTAATACAAATGAAACACAAAATAGACTATACGCGTTGGCTTGCAATGGGTTAAGAGAGAAGGATCTCTTTGGTTTGCCCGTTCACATGGACTGCCGCCAGTCCACTTGGTGAAATTTCCGTGTACTAGGAGCTCTGCCCCGCCAGACACATCCTGGCCCTTCGTGGCTGTCGCAGGAATGTGACATCTACCACGTCGTGTGGCGCGATGATGTGGTTGAAAGAGAGACCACGAGAGTTGTGGTTGAAAGAGTTCCAAAGAGGATAGAAGTGTTTCCCCTTCTAGTAGCGGGAGAGCTGTGAGATATAACAAACTATTTTTGGGGGTTTTAATTTCAATGTATTGCTATATAAATTCAATCTCAAGTAAGAATACAATAAACTATCAGAATTTAGCAGTCACTGCCCTGCTGACTCCTTCCTCACTCTCACTCTTTTCCCTCTTAAATACCCTTTTCTCTCCTTTCTCAATCCCTCCCTCCTTTCCTTTCCCTTTTCCCCTTACTCTCTTTCTGCCTTCCCCCTTTTCTTCCCTCTATCCCTCTTTTTCATTTCCTCTTTCTTTCTCATTTCCCTCGCGATAACCGCTCATTCAGTCTTCTTTGGCAACGCCAAGCACAAATGAAGCCCAAAGTTGGTTAGGAATTGCAGTGAAACAACAAAATGAACATAAAAACCTTCTCCATGAAAATGCATGCAGATCGGACACACGGTGTCGGAGTTCATCGCTCAGGTACCCTTTTTAGATTGACAAACACTATTGAATTGCTTAAAGTACTTCAATAACAAATCCAAATAACTGATCCAAGGACTTAATCTGGCAGCCTTGAAACAAGGCAGCATTGCTGTCAGTCATGTACAACTTTATCAGAACTCAAAACATTAACATAAGAAATTGCCTGTCATACATAAACAATTAAAATTAAATACAATAGTTCAAAGCTATTGTGTGAATTGTAATAGGCAATATTCAGGAAAATGTATCATGAAATTTTTGAAAGAGAATAGAGTTAATTTTATCCGACAGGTAGTGGACTACACACATTTAAGTATTATTGCAATTAGCAATAACTGCAACAAACTGAAAATATTTCTTAGAGCGTAAAAAAATACAATTGCAAAAAGGTTTAATTAATTGTGACAACCACATTCAAATTAAAGGAATGTAATCACAGGAAAGATGTTTCGTTGAAACATACTATAACTGTTAAAAATTTTATTAGGGGAACATAAGTTGCATTTAGATATGAGAAATCTTCAGCTCAAATCATCATCCTACACAGTATTTGAGTAATTGCGAGTATCATATTTGCGATTTGCGCATAATTGATGTGCTTCCCAGTGTATCCCAAGTGGAAATGATGATCTTCAAGTTTTAAATTTTTTAAAAAATCAAGTGTAAGTTTGGTGTATATACTGCAGAACGATGAGATTGGTGTAAAATGGTTAAATCATGTTTTAATATTTCGTAAATTATTCCTTCTAACATGTCAGAGTTAATAGTGAGTCTTTGATACCGAAAAAGTGGCTTTCAAAATATCCGTGCGCCTGGTATGTAAAACACTAGCGCATGAACTATGAGTAGAATCTTTGCAAAACTGAATAAATCCCTGTCGATCTAGCCTCACTGGAAGCTCAGATTTTTAAAAATATTCAGTAAAGTTTGGGGGTACTTTACATGAAGCCCCTAAGACATTTTCAAAACTCAAAATTGACTCCAATTTTCTTTAATTTTTGTTTCCGAGTAGAGCAGAATTAATTGCACTTACAAAAATGGCTTAGGTCCGATTTTCACTGTTTACTCCAAATTTTGGAAAATTGCAGATGTTTGAATTTTTTAGCGATTTCCTATAATTACAAAATTGAATATAGACATTTTTCCTCAAAGTATTTTTTTCTCCTCAATTATTCTTTAATTAAGGTAATGTACTTTTTGAAAATTTTAGTAGTTTTCGTAGTGACATTTAAAAAACTCAGTTTCTCAAAAACGGCTCCATTTTTTCTTTGGGTAAGAATAGTGCTACATGTACTCGACAACAACCGTCATCCTGCTTCTTTTTCAAAAAGTATTTGTTTTGATCTGTCTATCATGTTCTTACATTACAGAAGCGATTTATTCATACTATTTCATTTATGAGAACATGAGCTTCAAGTGAGGTCTTATAAACTTTCTCGAAAACTTTTCTGTGAAAATAGGCTCGATATTCCATATTTTCAAGGCGCTCAAATGCCCAATCCTCAAATATTGGCTACAAATATTTTTCTTCAAATTTTTCGTTCGGATAGTGTCATTGTACTGTTCAAGATGACATAAAAGAACCTCGCAAAATGGCTTTTATTTTTTCAAAAAGGATATAATTTTTTTTTTAATACCTCTCGCGCCTTTAATTTCATTTGCAGCGAGTTGTATGCATTATTGCATTTGTGCGTGGAAGTGCTTCAAATGACTTCAAATAAAGTGTTTTGAAACTCAAAAGATTTTTCTGAAAAAGAGTTTCAAATTTCGCATTTACAGTAATGCTTAAACACCATTTTCTTACAATCGACCCCATGGTTTTCAACGAAAATTTCCTTATAGAACAAGACTTTTCTCTTCTATAATCATAAAATAATATTTCGATTCTATTATTCAAAAACTGAAAAAATGTGAAAATATCAAAAGAAAAAAAAAATTGAGCAGCAATAGATGGCAGCTGAAGCAAGTATGTAGCAATTCCTAATAGCTAGCCCAGACCAAACAAATTAGAAAACTAATACAAGAAAGTTTGTGCCATTCTGTAGCACCACTAGTTGTACTCTTAGATTACCGATTATTATGATGAAAAGACCATGCTTGTTTAAGACAATCCTCAATACTCTGAATATTGCAGATGGTCTTGACTTGTCTTTTACCTGATAGGAGTCCAATATATGATGCATTACATACCTGGATAGAGATCATGGAAGAGAAATATGAGAACAATTGAACTTCATGGGAGGAATTTTGGCTAAGGGGAATTTTCATGATATTCGATTATTAGAACTCATTTATGCTCTTGTGCATATAACATATTTTAAGACATAAATAGAGCCCTAGACTCTATCAATAAGTAGTATGGATTGGCTGAATCAAAAAAATTAATGAATCGAGTCAATTTCATCAGATGTGAAAAAATACTAAAGTGCAATGAACACACAAGCATAGAGGCAAGGCTCAAAAATTGTGAAAGGAGCATAAGTGCTCTTCAATTGATTGCAAGACCATTAAAAGAAAAGCATTTAATGAATGACGCTCTTGGGAGTTTCCATTTTTCAAATCTGCATCAGCATTAAATATGCTAGAAGAGAAAGAGGACTTGTAAATAAATTAAGGAGAAAATAAATCTGCAGAAAGGTTTAGGTAATCACAAAACTATAGGTTTTAGGAAATACATATTACTTTTAACAGTTTTGAAGTATTTTTTTCAAGTATAAAGTGTTCAAAAAGAAATAATAACTTTAATTCTTTAACTTTTGTACATACAGCACCAGATTTAAATCCAATTGAATTTATAAAAGATCTACATGTCTTGAGAGGGAAAAGGATATCATAACACTGTGTACATGGGAGATATAAATATAAACCTACTGGAAGAAGAAAGCCAAGCAGTGAAAGAATACGACGCAGTATTGTACTGCAATGCCTTAGAAAGTGTAATCGAAAGTGCAAAACAAGAAATTGAGGCAATAAGGTAAGCAGCACGCTTTTAGACCACAATTCGTAAGTGTAATAATGATATTAGTTCACGAGATGCCAACATAAATTATCAGATCCCTAATCAGTTGTTGTGATTTAACCATTAAATCTCAAAATATTTAAAAAAAAGAAATGAAAATATAGTAAAATTTAACAATAAAAATACTTTAAAAAAAGAAACAAAAAACTGTGATGGAAAAATTGTGTTAATATAGATCCCAATATCTTTGTAAACAATATTATAAAAACATGCTCTTCTACATATGAAAACATGATCTTCTACATACGAAACATGGTCTTCTACTTACAAAATGAAGATAAAATTTAAAAACAAATAGAAAACAACTGGAATAACTATACCAAGATAAAACCTAATATTATAAATACAACAATATTATGAAAATGTTCTCTTCCATGTACAAAAATACAGAAATTGAGAATAGAGGGACACAAATAAATTGAAAAAACAGAAAGAACAATTCACAATTCACAGACGTATTGCACATGTTCATTCAAAAAAGGCAGATTATTTAGACAATGGAATTCTAATGAACACAACCATAAATATAGAACTAACTGTAAGAAAATTAAGGACTGTAACTGTAATGAATACTCTAATAAAATAGAGCTAAAAAGCAATATTATACAAGCAGTTTTGAAAATAATGCAAATAACATTTAAAAAAACTAGGCTACAAGTAAATAAATCAATAAATGAATGACTTTATTGATAGCGGGGCTCGGACCATTTAGCCTGCTTTTTTACATTATTTCTAACTACATTATTTCTGGACTAGTTTCAAAAAATGTTTATTACAATAGTGCATGATAAAAAGGTCATTCAATGGGAAATATTTACATAATTTGGATGAGTTTTTCACATAGAAGACAGGCGTGAAAGCAAGGGAGGAAGGAGTTGATAGAAAATAATATGCTCTCACCGCATGTATGATTAAACTTACTAATTTCAAGTTAAGAATGTATTAAAATTAATAACAAAAATATCGGATTGAACATTACAAGATTTTACTTAAATTTAGAGAAATTATTATCTTTTCGTGATATAGCAAGTTAGGTACAGAAGTAACACAAGTAAATTACATTCTGGACAGAAAAATGGAAGAAAATAGACAAAAATAATGAATGCATTTTGAGAAGATGACACAAAACAATTAGTAAATAAGTTTGCCTTAATCTTTAGAGGTCAACTGAAAAACATAATGGGACATTAAAAAAAGTGTAACAATGAAATAACTTTTTTCTCCCTTGGATAGAGAAATGAACACTTAAAAAATTAGCACAGTTCTCCATTTTTCAAAGTTCCCAAAAGTTAGAAATAATGTAAAAAAAGTACTTAAAGTAAAAAACCAGTATCTTTTGTGTACATTGTAGCAGATTTATAATAACTGTGTTAATAACTATTGAATAACAAATATATCCCCAAAACAGTACTTTTTCTGTTCGTATTGCAATATTACTGTGTTCATTTCAGAATGATTGAGTAGAAATTTACAAAATCTTTTTCACCAAAAAAAATTCAGTTTTTCCCAAACAAGCTTTAAATTTATACAAATTTACAATACCGACCAAGATACACAACAAACTATTCATCAAAGTGTGTAAAACCATGCATACATTAAAATCCAGCATTTACCAGCACATGCAAGTTTCTATGAAATGAAACTTTTTGACAAATATGAACAGAATCACAGCTTCTAGATGAATTAGTTTCAAAGTTAGGCTAGACTTGAGAAGACTGTCAAACACAGCAGCCATTTTAACAGATGCAGACATTTAAATAACAATATTCAAAAGTGTGTTGTTTCAAAAATTACCCCATTATCAATATCAAAATGTAAAGAATACCTTCAATATTTAAATAAAACTAGAAACAAAAAAAAAAAGGTCAACATTTTTAGATTTCCCACAACTCCCTCTTCCTGCCCATCACAAATGCGTGATCGTATTTTTTTCTTGAAGAATAACAACTTCATTTAAACTTGGACTCCCGACATAAGCAAATTAGAAGTGGAAACTACAAAAAAATATATCGAACTACATGCAGAAACTGCAAAGGGAAAAATCAAAAATATCATAAGTGTGCACAATGGGCTAGTATGGATATGCTCCCCCTGAACATTTTGAAAGTAGCCCTATTTCCTTATGTAATTGAACATTTTATTTCCTTCTGTATGTGCAATCGCCAATTTTCTCCTTTCTTTCTTAACCTGACAATTTTGCAAATTGTTACACGACAATTACGGAAGACGTTTTCCAAGCCATCTGGCAACTGTGTAAGTGGTTTAACATAAAATCATTGTCTTTTTTTATAAATTGTATTCTTAGTGCTATAATTCTCTTTGCAGTACATTTTATTCCTTTAATTATAAAATATGTCGTATGTAAATAAAAAGTTCAATGGAAAAGGAGGCCCAGAAAGAGCTGTCCCTCCTCTTGCTATATGCTGTGCACATCTCTGGATAAAACCAAATGAAATTATAATTAATGCAAATTTAATATTAATGTTCATCTTAATCTGACGATTTCCACACTTCAAAGAAAAACTCTGATCATTAAGGAACAAAGACATGTCAAAGTATTACATAGTTGCAGAGAATTGCAAGTATTTGAAGGCATTAATGGACAGCATGAAATCTGTTGAAACTAGTGGGAAGAAAAGTCAATCTCTACATAAGGAAAAGAGTACGAACCACTTTTAACAACAAAATATAGAACTTTATTATTCTTACATTTTGTATGAGTAATATTCACCTCTCACACATTATTCAGCAATAATGGCAAGAGCCTCTTATCCTGATCATAAAGAGAACAACTTCTTTATTATTTTGAATGAATACAGAGGATGCAAAAATGCAACAAAAAAAAAGGAATGAACACAAGAATTCATAAATCCCAGAACTAGTGAGTATTCTTGTCAACTCAACTGTTTTTACAAAACAAATAAATAGAAACTATTATGTATAAACTAAAAAAGAATACACGATACTTCAAAAAACAAAGGCATTTTGATTAAGATAATTTAAATGTCTTGCACATTCCTTAGAACACTGTTCCTGTCAAATCCTACATTTTTCTAAATAACCTCAAAAGTAAACTTTTAAGCTCACAAAAAAAAATAACATACCTCAAGGGAAGGATTTAAAAAAGATCAACCAGAAATATTGTTTTACCATTTCCAAATGGCATCCTGCATCATGATTAGATGTTATATGCCACAATATGCAGTTCCTTTAATGACATCACAATTATTTGTATCAAACTAAAACCTGTAGCTAATTCAAAATACAAAGCATTAGCACCCACTTCAATTATACAGTTTTATCTCTAAGAAACATCATTAAAAAGACTTACTGCCATATGACTAAAAAAGAGCAAGAGAGCACAAAAACATTTATTCAATACAAAAGCTTCTAAATTTTTTGTTTCGCTGCGGCCTCAATTCTGAGCTGAATATATTTCTTATTGAAAGTAGCATGAAATTAAAAGAATCGCTGTACATTTTTGACTGGAATAATTAAAAAACAGGAGTAAAGATATATAAAAATATTATTTACAAAAAAACAAAAAAAAATGAGAATGAGTGAGAAAGTGAGTGAATGAGGCTTGATTTTAACAGTTGTGTTACATCACTTGAAAGTATATGTAGTCATCATCACTGTCTTCATCAGAAAATACTTCAACGTTTTCTTCAAATTGCTCTTCATTAAACTCATAAGCTTCTGTTGGCAACCCATGAAAGAGTAAACCATTACACTTTGAGTTAACAGAATTAAAATGGTTGTAAGGATCAGCATCTGTGATCATTTTGGTACACAACCAACAAAAATTGCTTGTGCACCTCCAGCATTGCATTTTATTACACCCATCAAATTTCTCAATATTTGCATTGCAATTTGGACATGGTTTACTGTTGGCATCAATCCACTGTTGTGACATGACATTGTTCACCAGAACCTGCAAAGGCCTCTTGCCATATCTCTTTTCCAAATCTCTCTTGTGACTTCCTGTCGCAGATAAGTACTCCTTAACCAATTTTGCTTTATCTTTAGTTTTGATGCGACAGGGTTCCACACCATGATACCCCATTTTGCAATAAATACAGAATACATAATGGCAAGCTGGGCAGGAAGCCATCTTGTCTTCTGGATCAAATAACACTGGTGTTTCACATGAAGCAAATGGACAGTAGGTGACATCTGACATAGAAGTTAGTGAAACAGTTAGCAGTAATTGGTCATAAGAAGCAAAGAGTTCACTGCTCACTAAATCTTTCACATGCGACTGGAGAACAGGAGATTTGCAATCTGTTTCTGGACAAGTCATGTTTTGTACCCTTCCTTCTTTAATAACAACTTCAATGTATTCCTTTACACACAATTTGCAAAACACATGCTGGCAAGGTTGAAACTGAATGCATTTAGATCCAATTACAGGAAGGAAACACACATTGCATGTAAAGGTATCTCTATTAAAAGCTTCCTGAAGTTTCTGCTTGTTGTATTCCTGAATAGTTTGAAGAAGTGGTGCTTTTGAAAGGTCAACAGACCTTTTCAACTCCACTGATGTTTCTTTACAGTTTCCAGGGATATCGTGTGGTTTTTCGAGGCAAACTGATTTCTCAACATCTGAAATCTGTTTCTCAGTAGAAGGTCCTACTGACATGCTCGAAGTCAGGCCAGAATGATCCCCTCCACTCACAGACTGAATAAGCAAAGCAGTAACATCTAGCTCGTCAGTTATATTCAAAAAATTCAACAACTCATCTTTCAAGAAAGATGCCCAAATGTAAAGAATCACATCTTTGTCTTCTTGCCACAACTCTGATAGCCTAGCACACAAATTAGCAATTTCATTGCTACTCAGCCACTCACAGGCCAAACTGAAAGTAGGGGGTGACTCTGAAGGATAATCTTCAGGCAATTCAAAAGACAAAACAACTGGTGGAAGAAATTGCACCTTTATCTCCCTTGTATCGTTCACATCTTGCCATTTGATTTTAAATTTACTTGGTACATCAACGTGTGCATAGTATTTGCCCTCAACCCTGTCCGCAGAATCACAAACAACAAATTCATCATCAAAGATTGATTTCAAGGCACACAACTCTTCTTCTTGAGCGTCTTTGTTGCTCATCTTCAAAGAATTTCAGCAGGCACTGACATAAATCAACACTCCAATGCCTGTAACAAAAATGTTTAATTTATTCCCGATTATCTTCTCTGAAAAATGAATAGTGTCACATGAAGAAAGGTCACTAATATACACCATCAATTGAAGTCAAAAAAAAAAAAAAAAAGAAACAGAACTGAATTCTTTATAGTTTTAATGAGACAACATGCAAAAGTTTCTTAAACTCAAACTTATTCATACTTATCACAAATGAAGTTTAGTATTATTGTAGTTTAGTACTATATTGTAACTTAACTCAATAACACAAACTAACTCATTATAACCTCTTATACATTTTTCATTTAAAAAATCGATAATTATTTAAAAGGAACTACTATCATCATTTAATAACCATTCTAATATTTCAATACAAATTTGAAAAGCAGTTTGCCCCACATTAAAAAATGACATTGTTTCACAACCTAAATCTTGTGAAATCAACCTAAATCTGATATTCTTGATGAACAGGCACAATAAAATATAACAGTTTCTAGTTACTATCTCTTTTCAGAATGCACACAACCTTGTCATAACAAATCAAAATTAGATTAGTGTTATGTAAAAACTACTTTGTAGGGATTTTCACAAACTTATGTACAACCATGACATGACATTGTATTCAAAGAAAGAGTTAAATTTGGCATTCCTTTAACAAACCTCTACTTCAACAAACTGATGACATTATTCATCAAATGGATACCAGAAGTTGCTGGAAATCAAATTTGATCTTTCACATATTCACTCCCTTTCACCTATTTTAAAAAAAAAAACAAATACTGGTTGATTCATTTTCTTTATGCATTACACCTAATTTCAACACAAAAATTATTACCAAAAACTGCTAAATAACCTGACTGTTCTCCTCCAGCATGATTCGTTACCTAATTAAAATTGATAATATATATTTTTAATACATAATTAATCTTTATTTTCACAGTGTTGAAAAGCCTCGAATGTCTGTGACATTTACCCATGAAAATAAACTGTGAAATATGATACATAACCTCTTTCATTCAGAAGTACAACATAAAAGAAATAGATTCGATGACAACGAGTTACATGTTAATTACTAGGTTTCGTGGAAGATTGTCTTCAACTTACTAGATTATATTATAATCATTTAGCACATTTAAAAGTATTTTTTAAGAATTCTAAACTATACTGTCGCAGCTACAAAAGTTGAAAAATAACGCACAAAATGCTAGTGACATCTAACACACGTGTAAAATAATGGAGTACCTGTTTTCCAGACTTTCCCTCAGCACATGGATTCACGGAGAATAAGAAATAATTTAACATTGCACTTACACACCATGCTGCGCCGAAGATCCACTATACCTCGCACGACACTCAGATTCTGCTCTGGCTCTTCGATTCAAAGCACTTGCCACTGCCAGGCATGTTCTATGATACAAGCGGAATTTCAAGTTTCTCCCGTTTCTGCCTATAGCTCCCGAGTTCCCAACATCTCGCATTCGCAACTGCTCGCAACCAGCGCCCGGCAGCCGGCCTCCGGCTTCTCAGTCTCACCTTGAATCAATGAATTTGCAAATTTCGTTCGTAACATGACGTAATATACACGTAATATAACATAACGTAATATACAATGGAAGAAAACACACAAGTTGGAATAATCATAGTGTTCTAATAAACCACAAAAATGAGCTGGTATCAAAAAATGCACCAATTAAATCATGGAGAGTTTTCGTTTAGAAAAAAATTTGAGCTTATATCTCAATTAAATTTCGTGATTTTTACTTTCAATGAAAGCCAGTAGTTCCCAGGTCAGTTTGCACTTGCTCTCATTAAGAGGTTTCATTGCAAAAACAATTTAAATAATATTTGAAAAGTAATATCCCAACGCTAATCTGCCGTCGTTTGCCATTACGTCGTATTCAAGGCTACATGTAGTCCAGTCGGCAAGTACATTTTGCCTAGAAAAAGATCGCGGATAGAAAAAGCGATTGTTTCAGGTCATGCCGTGCTAAAACGTGCTAAAAGCATGGAGGAATTCCTTATTCCTCCATGGCTAAACGTTCAATTTTTAGCACTAGCACTAAAGTGAGACGAAACTCAAGTGTTCAGGTAATGCCTGAATTCAGTTAAAAAACAAAATACTACTTTTGACTGAACGCATCAGCTACTACTGGCCTTAATTCGGGATTTGTGTACTTGAATTAAAATAATATAAAACAGTGTGAGCAGTGTACACACACAAAAGCGTGATTCGGGGGGGGGGGGCAATTGCCCCTCCAATGTTGGGACAAATTTTTTGGGGGGGGATGGAAAAAATTGTTCCCTTTGTCAGATTTCCCAGAATCCAACTTTTTTTTTCACATCAGACGCGACGAGCTCGCATTGTTTGAAATTCAGAGGATCGTTCATAGCGATCGTGCCGAGGAGCTAAGCAATACGCATATGTGGCGCATTGAAAGTTTATGATACGTTGCCAAGCAATTCCCAGCATATTTCTGCAGTCTCCGTGACCCCAGACTTCAAAATGCGGCTGGCAAGAGGATTGCATAAGCGCCCGCACACACACACACACACACGCCCACGCGCACACACACAGATATATAATGAGATAATATACTGAGAAAAAAGGGAATTTTCTTTCTCCATTGAATATTTTGTTATTTTTAGACTAATTTCACTTTTGTTTTATTATAAAAGCGAATCTGTGTGTGTGCGTGTGTGCAAATTAGACTGACTTGTGGAGTTTTAATCATAAAAAATTAGAGTACAAAAATATGAAAGCAAATCCGGGGGACAATCAAATGTAGTTGTAGATTTTGAGACATAATTTTCGGAACTAATTGGAAATGTTTAGAGAGAAACGACGAACAACAACTTACGGGTGATATTTTATGTGCAATTTTGTGTATATTAGCAAAAAAAGCGTACAAAATGAGAACTAAATTATAACTATTCGCATCATCCATACCAGCCATTGCCTAACTTGTAATAGTATGAAAGCATATTTAATTGTATTGTACCTGATAGTTTGGAATTGCAAAGAATATACGTATATTGTGATTAAATAAATTATTTCCATTACAAATTCCCTAGCATTCTGAATATTTCGAATACCGAAAACCAGTTACTTCTCACGAAACAACGTTTTGTTGGTCCGCGATGCGATAAAAATTTTGTTTTTTCCAGGATAACTTGTAATCTATGGAAACGTAGTCAGCAAACAGAAAACTTTAAGCCGTTGTCCATGTAAAACTATTTTCTTTAATGAGTTTTCAAAACAAGATATTTGCCAATACTGCGAAACGAACGGATTCAAGAAAGTCCCCGAATGATTAATTTTCTGTGATCCGATAGTTCTACTGTGAACATACAGTGTGTTACAGACCAAATATGCGCGTTCACAATTTTTGAAAAATGAGAAAGTGGAAACATACGAATGATGTTGAGTAAAGCTCTATATTATATTTTGTATGTTTTTCATTATAATGTAAGATATATTGTAACTAATGCATTATATTCGTTTAATGCCCAGTACAAAAGCAAAGTGTGTGAGTGTGTGTGTGTGTGGGCGGGGGGGTGTTTTTTCGTCAACAAAACATGTTTTAGGTATGGTTACAACTGATAAAAAGACCGAACTGGGACTGAAAAAGAAACCTGCACTGATTGTTGACTATAAGGGAAGCAAGGAATAGACATTTCTGACCAAACAGCTATTTTACTTTTACCCCTACTTTACTTTTCACCCGCAAAAAAACAAAAACATTCCATGATATCCCACACTTCTTCGAATTTCTTTTCAACTTGCTAGTGGTAAATGCAGCAATATTATTTAGAAAGTTAACAGAAAAGAAAATGCAGATGATGCAGAAAATGCAAATGCTTCATTATATAGCATTTACTCGCAGCTTCAATTGATCAAAAATTATCACAAGAATCTAGAAGTCAGCAAAGTTCAACAAAATCTCGCACTGTCAGGAAGTCACTGCCTGGCAATTACAGAAGAGAATGACCAAAAAACAGAAAAGTACAAAAAGGGTGCCAGGAGTATTTTCTGAAGATGATTAAAATTTAATAAAAGAATAGAAGCTCTCTAGAGTCAAGAAAGTCATTTCACTTTGTCAGGCCTGTAATGGCTTTGCTCAAAATGTTATTTACAAACCCACTAATAAATATGTTAAAAAATTAATTTTTATATTCCACACTTCTAGTCTCTAATTAATCTCTTGTAATCACGTTCACTTTTTACATTCTTTTATCAATTCCCTTTTCGTTGTAATAACACATTTGGATTTGGAGGATTGTTCTAATGTAACAGCTGAGGCAGTGGGTGTCATGGCATCCACAGGTAACGAGTTCCATCTAAATGCCATGTGTCTGTCCTCAAAATATTGACATGTCATACATCATATCATTAGATAATAAATAATTCTTTATTATTTGGCTTAGTATGTGGTAAACCTATCTATATAGCCTTGGCACTCAATGTGTTAAACACCATTTTATTAAAAAAACGCTCCAAATTTTTCAAGGGAGATTATCATTTAGGGCAAGGTTTTACTCATCGCAAAATATTTCCTTTCTAGCAAAAATTTAAGAAAATGTCAAAAAATGTACTTTGGGTAGTGATAGAATTTGTCTGGCAAGGGCATGTGGCTTTCAAATAGCCTGCCGAGACCACAGAAAACAAATACAGGAAAGTCTGTGCCATTCTACAGTACCACCAGTTTTATTTATCATACGCTGTTACATACAAGGAGAAGCTATAATTGAAAATATTTTGTTTACATTTTCAGATATAGCATTACTTTCAGAAACTTGATTACACAATCAGCTCATTGTTTCAAAACAATGTACATGTACTTTTCACTATCTTTAATTTTGTAGTTTTGAAATGTGTCTGTTCCTTTGATAGAATGAAGCTCTAACCTAAAAGGACAAAAGCACCATAGTTTTTACCATCCCTTATTAAATATGATGAGAAAATGTACAAATTTGGAGGTTTCCAAGAACAAAATTTTTGTTGTAAATTATGCAAAATCTATTCCAAAGTATGGTACACACGACCTTTTGACCCCCGTACTTTTACCTTTTATAAAAAGCTAATTTTGTATAACTTACTTTGAAGCAAATATTTTTGTTCAATTCTTGTCATTTAAAAATGTTAAAAGATACTAAAATCTGTGCCATTTTCTTAAACTTCCTTCTCACTATTAATCTAAAAGGCTTGATGTAAAGTACCATCCAAAATCAAAATATCCCTTTGGAACTATCAAATCCAAGAGTATTCCAATCAATTGGGGAATATCAATATTAAAGAAAACCACCTAAACAGTTTAGGTGCTAGTGTTGACCACAGATGGATGTATGCAATCAATCAACCAACATCCCAGCATTAAAAACCAACAAAACAGATTCTGGCTACATGCTACAGAATTTTTCTTAATTTAATAGGATTTAACCAGTTGTTACAATAATCCAGCAATAAGGTTTTTGCTGGTGAAATTTTAAGTTTTCTGGCACAAGATTACATAACTCTTCGTACAAAGAATTCGTAAGGTGAGAAATTAAAATCCATCTCCCAAACATGTAATTAATCTTCAGCACTTGACATCAAAGAAGGTACACGTCTGCACCCAAAGCTAATGCAAATTAAATGTAAAAGAAATATTAAAACCTATGAGAACCCTTATATTTGATTATGCATAAAAAGTCTAGGTCTACATTTAGCTGGAATGATTGAATTCATATGCCAATGCCCAAAGTTTTTCCTCTATCTGTAAAACAATGCAGTTAAGAAAATTAAACTAATTTGTTATGCTTTTACATGTAGAATTACTGGAATTCTTACAACAGCTGTTTAGAGTAGTAGTTTTTAATTAATCCAACTGTGTTTTATTGTGTTGGACTATATTTTTTCAAATGTTTAACTAAAGCAGCTCAACTCATTTTAACAATTTCATGGCAGGTAAAGATAAAGGAAATAAAAACAATTGCAATTTTGAAGTTTTGCAGCAACGTTTTACTTTATTTCTAATAAATTAACAGAGGCATAACTGCCAACACAAGTACTTCACAATTGTGTGTGTAATACAGGTGTATAATTTACTTCGGTAGACAACCTTCACTGTCCAATGATACCATCCTGAAACAAAAAATAAATATTTATCATTTGAACATCACTGGGCAAAATAACAACTAATATAACTGGTCTATCAGCAACGAGGAATGCTTAAAATTGTCCTCAAAATAATTCAGCAGACTAGATTGATCATCATTGCATCTAATCAGAAAGAACATTTAAACATTAAAAAATTACTCACCAAATTATCACCAAGCTGGTTGAAACCGATATACCACCTGCAACAAAAAAGTTTGTCTTCATGAACAAATGGGGCATATACATACACCACAAATGATTTATACCAAAAGACTCTTGCAATTCCCCTCCCCCCATTGAAAAATTCTAATTGAGAATAAAAAATAATTTTAGTTTAAGAGAAGTTCAAACAATGTGCAGGGCATGGTTTGTCCTAAGTTCACTGCCCAATGGGCTCCCAAAGGTTTATGGAATATGCCCAGCCTCCGCACACCTTGTGGGGCAGAGATTCTCTTTGATGCTGCTGATGGAATAGACTGCCACACGCAGCTCCAGACAGCAACCCCAGCTGTACCAGAGGATAGCTTGGGGAATGGCATCATTTGAAAGTAATTATTGCAAATCAAATTTGGAAATTCTAATTCAGTGCCTGCAATCAGATTTAATTTCCTATTTTACAATACAGGCCAACTAGTCTCTCAAGGACGCCATATTCATACACTATATTCCACTGCAGTGTCCTCCACACCACTATTGCTAGTGATGTTTAAGCTAGATTGGATGAAACAAACGGCTCATACCTACCAGAGGCGAGTTTTGAAAAAGAAGAAAAATCTGTATACACTGAATAATTAAAGAATTTGAAAATTTCATTTGTAATTTTAACAAAATTATTTTGTGTACAGTATTTGATCAGTTATGCATAAAACTTTCCTCTCCCAAGACAATTCTACACTTTATTCAAAATTTATTTATACACAAGTTCTAAACAATATTGCTATAAGCAAGTAGTATGCTCATTTAACTATTAGGACAAGAGTGCTATTTTGAGAAACCCATAAAAACTTATGTTCCATAACCAAAAAACTGAACTATACTCACTAAATTTAATTCCTTTCAAAACACCATTCTGCAGAACACCAAGCATCTGAAAACATCCACTGACTTAAAACCACAGCACATTTCCAATAACTAATTTTTTTTAAAAATTAATATCAGAAAAGAAAAAATTCTTCAAGAATATTAAGAATCCTTTTGGCAAAAAGCATCATTTGAAGAGTAAACAATAAAATCTTTACTTATATATTCGTAAGCTTCCTTGGCTCAAATCCATGAATTCTCGGCTATCCGGGAGATGCCGCGTCGTTGGGTGCCAACGTATCACCTCGTGTAGCAGGCTTCCTCAGGGCAGTGACACTCTGACCTCACTGCCCTGAGGAAGTCTGTGAGATGTCAGGCGAAACGTCTGCCCCCAGTCAATAACACAGTGTCTCCCGCGTATCAGAGAATTCATTCTTTACTATAATTATATTAATGCAACTTGGAAGAGCTTTAATTTGAACAAGTCATTGAAGAACTTACCATTATTTTCATGTCTTCATAGATTCCACCATTCCCAAATATTTGACATTTATTCAATGGCTAACTTCACACGAAGCAACACTGATGGTTTTTCTGGAAAAATTATTTCAACTTCAGTTCTGAAGTTTATCTTTTTACAGAAACTACAATACTTAAAAGGTACATCAGATAAATATATAATCACAGGAATCTCAGAAACTCTAGTCTGGTTGAAGTTGATTATCATCATGTTATGTCCTTATAAAACAATCTCAATCATTTTGAGACTAAAAAAAAAAATTATATATAAACATATATATAAAATGCATTTTCTTTCTGAAATAAACAAGTCAATTTAGCTGAATGAAGAGACTTTTCAAAATATTTTTACAACCATTTGACATTCAAACCATAGCATATGAAAATATCAGCTGATTTAAAACCACTTACTAAGAACTTAGCAATATCAGAAGGAAAACAAATTCTTTTGGTAAAAATGGATCAAGGGGAGTAAATTATCAATTCTTAGCTATAATTATATTAATGCAATTTCAGAGAGGCCTTTCTAATTTGAATAACCATTAAGTAACTTACCATAATTTTTATGTTGACGGCACACTTTCCATGGTAACTTCTCAACCAGCAGAGATCATGGCTTAGTTTAGCAAGGGCTTCCTGCTGGATTGTTTAAGCTGAAATTTTTTTTTTAACATTAGTTCTTCAGCCAAGAATTAAGAGGGTTTTTAAATTTGCTTCCTATGTATCAGAATGCCAAACTCTTCAATTAAATTCAGTTTCTAACCATAAACTGAAGAATAATGATCATCACAAATTTTAAGCTTGGTTTAGCAACCATTAAGAAGACAATGAATATAGAAATGAAAAATAACAGATTCTCTGAACCATCTCTAACCATACCAAGCTAGCTAACGTGCATGTTGATGTGACATGGTCTGCTAGGTGCAACACAAGTGCCAACATGTCAAATCTCACTCCCTTCTGCACTAATCCAGGACTCCCATTCAAATATCCCTTCCTACTTAATTGGATCCTTGCTTCAAACAATCAAAACAAGGGATTCAGCAGTGTTGCTACTTATTTGGTTCTGTGTTATACTTTGATTTTAAGTTTATTTAGAATGTAGGATCTGATCATTACTGAAGTTCTTTAACATTAAGGAGCAGTACCATCATCTATTTTCATACATTACTGTAAAGGATTTATTATTCATTGTACAAAATATAAATTGTTTTTCATTAATTGAAAATAGCACACTATTAAACACCTGTCGTACTTCCCACACACCATACTGCAAGAGATCTTGAGAACCATTAGTGATCTAGTGGTGGGGATTCCCCAAAACAAGAACTATACACAGCTCTACAGAAAATTTGGAGACTATGTTGGTAATTAATTCTCACCTGAAATGTGCCTCCAACTTCACTTCACGCATTTAGAGGAGAGGAGCAGCACATAACTTACAGCAACCTGAAACAAAAATTATTCTTAAATTTCCATTCAATTTGCCAACTATTACTCAACTGAACCTCTCAATCCTAGTGTAAACAGACAAACTGGTGAGCTAGTCCAGTGCACTGATTTTAGCTTGCCAGCTTCAATGGTGTTAAGAAACATTGAAAGTGGCATAGTGACCAAAAAACAATGAAAGGGTAATTAAAATAAAAGGTGCAATACTTTTTAATTCAATGACTACTATCATAATTTTGAAATTTAAATGCATTTAATATTCCATTAATAATTCAACTCAAAACTGCTGCCTAAATCTCAGTGGTTGAAGTTTGATACGACTTTGCACTAATAATTCTTTATAAACTTTCCACCAATAAAGCATTATGAAGAATGGCAACAATAGTGGTTCTAGAATGTTCTGTTAAATATGCTATAATGATCCTTCAAATTTTGATTTTTCTTTCAAACATCTAATTTGCTTTTCATCCTCCATTCTCTGAGGTATCCAGAGATAATTTTCCAGGCAGGGACAGCAAGAAAAAAATTAAACACCTTAGAATTGTTTCAAATTTCACCTGCAAGCCGATATTTTCATCCAATTAATACAATATATACCATCAATGATTTATACATTAAATTTTTGTTTACTATATAACTAGAGGGTAACATCCATAAGACGTGCACAAACTTTATATTTCTATTCTAATGAATAGTGTAGAAGTTTTTAATGTTCTGTTCTCTGCTACTGTAAACACCAATATCTGTCAGAAAAATTGGGGGATATCGATGTTAATTTATATAGTCCATTTTGCGAAACTTCAAATGTATTAACACACTGAAGTGCTCATATGGACATGTTATAAATTTTTGTAACATGTCACGAAACTACAGGACATTACATTGCAACTGAAAGAAACCCCTTTGCCACAAACCACAAGTTTGGTCTAACAGTTTCATTGAAAAGAAATGTACAGGGCATGGTTTGTCCTAAGTTCACTGCCCAATGGGCTCCCAAAGGTTTATGGAATATGCCCAGCCTCCGCACACCTTGTGGGGCAGAGATTCTCTTTGATGCTGCCGATGGAATAGACTGCCACACGCAGCTCCAGACAGCAACCCCAGCCATACCAGAGGATAGCTTAGGGAATGGCATCATTTCCAAGTAATTATTGCAACAATTTAGTGCACAATTCCACCCAACACGTATACAAGTTATATGCAGGGCAACTAATTCACAATTTTCATGTGGCTTTGACAACTGTAGCTACATCAAAAACAGACCTTTTTAATTAGATAATTGTCTCACACCTACATAACAATACAATCTAACCCTTTGAAATTTTAAAACTACTCTTAGAGCAACATTTTTAAAAGCACACAAAATAAAACTGCAAAACTACTAAGAAATTGAAACTACATATACTTTACACTTTAAAGAAAGCTATGGGCATGGTCTGCCACCAAGGCATACATCCATTTGCTGCAATTTGAGACTCCCAAGGATTTTTAAACTAAAAAAAATTCTAAAAGCAAACTAATATAGCTTACAGGATGGCAAGCATTAAAATGGACAAAGTAGGACACACTGCAGGCGGGCGGGTCCCTAAATACTCTAAGTGTTCAGATAGAATGAATGTATAGGTGATTCTCATGACTCGCCCTTCATATGCTTTGTCTGCGCCACATTATGATACTAATTTACTTTCAAAAGCAAGTTTTCTCGCTTCGCTCGCCCGGATCCAAGTCATGGCAAGGCTCTGGTTTTAGAGTTCACTAAAACCCTCAGAGTTGATCCACTGCATAATTATCAATTCACTATTATGAGAAATCCCTTTTCAAGAAAGCCTCCAGAATTCATACTGCTGCAAAGTTAACACTAGACCAGAACAAAGTGCAACTTTAAACAACATCCTAAATTGTACTGTGTACAATACTTCAGCCAAAATGACACTTGCAAATTAAGGCTTAAATCATTAGCGTTGGGAACTATGCAAAAAGGAAATTGTTAAACAAGTAATGTTTTTACACATTTCCGAAATACACTAAACTTACATCACTAACTCCATAATTTTGTAGTCCAGCACACAAGGCACAGCATCTGTAAAAAAGGGTATATACTTCAATATTGACAATTCATTATTCACACAAACAAGATTCTTAGCATTAAATGTCAGAAAAAATTTCATAAGAAATTTATGAATCCTTTGGCTATCGAATGTATCATCACATACAAGGAGCTATCATGAAATTAGTTCCCAATTTACATTATTAGCTAGAATCCCAAAAACTCACAAAGCAGACTTACTTTATTAATAAAGCAACAAGTCTATCTGATTAAACTTTACTGTTCATGGTCATTATGATTTAAAACTTTTACTTCAATGACTTTACATTTTTGCATTCTTTCTGTAAGACCAACTTACCTCATTCCATAGGACTAGTCCAACATAACAGGCATTGCATCTGAAAAGATTATCACATTTCAATATTGATTCATTATTTACACACAAAAAGGATTCTCAATATCAATGTCAGGATAAAATATCATCAAGAACAATCAGTATCCTTTTGGCTCTTTGATGTATCATCATATACAAGGAAACATGAAATAAATTAGTATCTGTAAAATACACAATTTAAATTCTTAGCAATTAAATTAATTCTTTCAAATAAAATATTTGAAATTATTAAATTATTGTGGGCTCTTGAATTTAAAACTTAATTTCAGGAATTACTTCACATACACCTTGATTTTTAATAATTTAGCACAGGAGGTTTATCAGCTCGCACCAGATGTTACAGTTCTCCTTTTCCTTGAAATTCCTGATTTTAAAATGGCAAAATTCAAAATTTGTTGAGCCTTCCTAAAAGTACAATTATGAAGATGAATTATTTCTC
Organism: Gryllus bimaculatus; assembly: GCA_017312745.1. Lineage (NCBI taxonomy): Eukaryota > Metazoa > Arthropoda > Insecta > Orthoptera > Gryllidae > Gryllus > Gryllus bimaculatus. Next base: position 126,611 of record BOPP01000368.1, on the reverse strand, counting down.
AATGGAATGTATTCCCAAAAGAATCTTCAAAGACTAAGTACAATTTTTCAAAAACTATTGGTGAAGTTTGCATGAAATCTTGCAACTATTGAATTTTAAACTTATTTTCTCAGGAACACCTCCACTTTGTCTAAATTGTTTTATGTGCAGTAAAATAACTGGTGCTAGCAGGGGGTGGGGGTGAAATGCTATGAAACTATGGTCAGCTATTTTGATCTGACAAATCACATTTAAAAATAACAAAAATCATGCAAAAGTTAACCCTGTACCACAGTTTATACATACAATGTTCAGTTTCATGATCCTCTCAAAAGTTCGAGGGAACAATCCTCTTTCAAATTCCCCTCTTCCCCTCCAACTTCCCAGAAACCCCCTATAGCATTAATTTTCTAAGGGTTTACAGTATTAAGATTACTAAATTAACTTACCTTACCAATTTTATGTGACTCTACACATAAATGAGCCCCGCAAACCTGTGAACAAAGTAGAAACAGAAATTCAATACATATCCAAGATAAGATTAAAACCTAACATTTATCTATCTACACTAAACTAGATCCAACACGACATCCTCATGAACCCTACATCAATCACAAAAACTTCGGCAAAGAAGCTCACATGGAAGTCTACAGCAATTAACTACCATATTCAGAATTGCACACTTACATTTGGATCCACACATTCACAGAAAAGGGAAAATGAAAGCTTCATGTAAGAGTAATTGGCAAATCTGCAATTACACACTTATGCTGTGCAGGGCATGGTTTGTCCTAAGTTCACTGCCCAATGGGCTCCCAAAGGTTTATGGAATATGCCCAGCCTCCGCACACCTTGTGGGGCAGAGATTCTCTTTGATGCTGCTGATGGAATAGACTGCCACGCGCAGCTCCGGACAGCAACCCCAGCCGTACCAGATAGCTTAGGGAATGGCATCAATAATACAAAACCTGCATTTTTAATTACAATTTAAAGGCACAATATTCCTTAAATCACAACTACTTCTCGAGTCATATTTCGATATACTTAAGGTGCATTCTCGAGTCGAAAGCCAATAAACCACACTAGCTTGTAAATAGTTTAGAAGAGAAATTCCACAAATCAACGTCCATTACAGTTCTTATACACTACGTAATGCACTTGGTAAAACGTCCCGAATAGATTCTAAAAAAAAAATATAGTAAGAGCAGGACTCTTAAACGAAGGTTGCACGGTTCATGCTAGATATCAACACAGTTTAGAACTTACATTTAAGTTTATGCTTTTAACACAATCCCGCTGGTTAATTTACACCCACGAGATCTAGAATATTCTTAATATATATACGAAATAATTATCACGCGTCCAAAGAAATGCGATTTGAACGAAGCACCACGTGGCCACCAACTTTCACGTAGCTGATCACAGAAATTCAAACATAAATTGCTTCAGAGGCCCGTAGTAAACAAATCTATAGAAACATGCTTACCAAAGCAAAATGTGAAGACAATAACGACATTTTTGATCTCTGCAAGGATCATAACCGGCACAACGGCGGCTACCGTCTCAATCAGCGCACTAAATTCCGCCATCTTCTCTCCAAAAACACCAACCGCTAAATGAGGCCTAATACAGCACTGCAGCGAGTTTTATGAACTTACTACCAACATTCCTAACTAAATTACCTAAGTGTTTCGCGCTATTTATTTACATTTGAATTCATAGAACTAACATTTTATAAATAAAATATAAACTTTTAAGAAAAATATAGTATTTTCGAAAAAACGATAGTGATTATATTACTACAAATAGGGGAAACAATTTTAATATGACATTGTGAACATTCCACATGAATTTAAATAAAATGTTGCATGTTGAAAGTTATCTTTCCAATTCCTCTTTACATTTTGAATTATTATTGACCATTAAGCCACATTACACAATAAACCAGCGATAAGTATGTGAAATTGTTTTGTCATATTTTTTTAGATGAACCTTTTTTCATTCAAATATTGGTATAATCGCATCTGCATTTGAACTGTAACCTCCCTGACCTGTAAAGACATCCTCGACTATGAATTTATTTATAATATTTATTTATGTATTGTGCATGAAAGATCGAAGAAAGACATCGTCACAAAACTCACTATGCTTTTTTTACCTTCCTAAAAATGATACGTATTAAGAAAATATCAACACTAATCTCTATAATATTTCTGGAAAGACAATATTGTACACAAAAGGCGGTTCAAGGGTATATTTAGTCCCCTTAGTTCATTAGTATTTATCCAAGCTTTCAAATGGGTACATTTTATCATATAACAACGTGGAACGGCTTAGTGCGTTCAAAGATGAGAACGAAATAACTTTTTTGTTGTTGTCTTTCTACAATTTCAATATTGAAGATATAGATAAAGATTTATAAAATACCTTAATAAAATTTATTATTTTATCCACCCATAGGGTGGATTTTTAAGACGACGTCTGAGCCGCGGTTTGAAAACTACGGTTTGAGGCCACGGCTTGGGCAGCGAAATAGATTGATAAAACGATGATTCAACGAAGTCTGGTGGGACCGCGGTCTCAAGCCGCGGGTCCGAAAAATCGGTTTGGCGAGTGCGAACAGCGGTCGTCGAGTGTTCTATATACACTCTGGGTCTTGCAGCAGAAACCACTACAAAGTTCGCGCCAAAGTAGTGGATGTACTGCTGATATCGAAGGTATGTAATGTATTTCAATTCTTACTTTGCATGATAATGTAACGAAGGACTTGAAATACGCTTTTATAAACTAATTACAAAGCTATGCCAAAGATTCGTTCTTTATAATTACAGATGGCTCGCTATGAAAAACACAAAAGGGTGATTCTGGCAGAAATTTGCCAAAAATACCCAGTTTTGACGAAGAAATCGTACACAGGTGATGTGATTAGCGAGAAGAAACAAACCTGGATTAAAATATGCGAAGAATTTAACGCGTCAAATCCAGGCAAACCTGCGCGTGATTGTGGACAACTTCGGAGTAAGCTTTTGTGACCAAATTCCATTTTTAGGAAATGTATAATCGTTTTGTATCATTTTGTGATTGTGGACAACTTCAGAATAAGCTTTTGTGACCAAATTCCATTTTAAGAAAATATATAATTATTTTATATAATCTCTAGTTCGTGAATGATATTTTGGTGCACCATTCCAAATGGGGTATGCATAAGAGTATATTGTAGTTGCTCTAGTTTTCTTAGAAAGGGAAATATCTACTTTCAAATATCAGTACTAGTTAAAAACTTGATTCTGAGAGAAAACGCTTTAAAAATGAATATTGCTATATATAATGTTCATTAAAGCAATGTCATTACTTGCATTGTTATTACTTACATGTTATTTTGTAACAATGAAAAGTTTATCTATTTATGTGACGTGATTGGTCTGGTGGATTGGGTTTAATTAAAATTTTTAAAAGATAAACTGCAAATGTTTGTATAATTGTTAAAATTAGTGCAATTTTAGATGTATCTAAACCTCATCTACCTCAAACTAATTTACCTTGAGGGCTCTCTTGAACTTTCCTTCTGAGGTATTGATGCAATTGCTTTTTCCATAAGATTTGAACTGATACAGGTGGATGGTGGACATGTTAAAATTATTTGTTCTGCAGTTTTCACTTGGATATTGCTAATAATTATTTGCAGTTTGATATATTTTACTTTTATAAAGTTGTATTTTATGTGAACATTTGTTTTTGTTTAGGCCTCTGGAAGCGTTTGAAAGATGGGGCAAAAAAAGCCCTTGATGCTTCAAAGAATGAGGCCAGAGGCACTGGGGGAGGTCCATCACAAACAAAATGTATGGATGCAGCTGAAGAAATTGTGGCAGGAATACTAGGAGCATCATTTGAACCATTAGAAGTGGTGTATGATGATGATGCCTTTGTATTCCAGGTATTATTTCTCTTTGCCATTTGTTATAGCACTGTTAGATAATATGTATGTGACTTATAGTATATTTTGAAAAAGTGGTAGTTTTTAATTGCTTTATTTCATTTGTAGAAAGTTCCTGGAGTACTACATATTCCCACCATTATTGAAAATAATGGTGGGAATATAAATGGCAGTCAGGAGAAAGATGTCATGGAAAAAAATGATGTTTCCAGTTCTTCTGCCACATTTTCTATGCCTGTAACCCAGAAAAAGGCATCAGAAGTAAAAAAGTAAGAGGATAATTTATTGCCGACATATTTGAAATAATACTGTCCTGAATAATTATTTCCTTACATTTCCAAAAAATAGTTGATGCATTTTGTTTAATTTATAAGCAATGATTTGTAGGTTTGTTTGTTTAATTTTTTTAAATATTTCATAATGATCTTTAAAACTACAAAAGTTATGAATGAAAAATAACACATGAAAATTTACACTATAAATAAAAAATGTAGAGTGAGCATATAACTATGGAGGATTTAAGAGATGTTGTGAGTAACATGATCAAGTTCATGCATATTTGATCATTTATAATGAACCAAGGTGTATTTAACATTTTTAGGAAATGTTTATTTTGTATAACCTCTAAATCTTTAAAGAAAATATTTTTGATTGTGATTTTTTATTGTTATTTATTTTCCAAATATACCAAGCAACAATATTGAAATCGTCCTTTAAATTATAATGACCCCTTATAATGTTAGAATAAGAAGTAAATAAAGATGTATCATCTGCAAAGACTGCTATTTGTGAATTAATGAAATGAGCTTTAAATTTAGATTTCAAATCATTGATAAAAAAGGTTAATGTTTCTTTTTCTCCAGGAAAAAAAATTATGAAGATGATCTATTAAAAATGGCAAAACTGGAGCACATGGCCAAAATGGAACAGCATGCAGTAAAATTACAAACACTGAAAATACAGAAAAAAATAGCCTTTCTAGAATTTAAAAAACAAAACCGTTATAATATTAAAAGAAATAAAAAACATTAATTTCTCTATTTTGTTTTTATTTATAAATATTTATGAAAAATGGGTTTGAATGAAGTGAGCCCTCCATGTAAGTCCCAAAACATTGTCTGCTTGATCTGGCACAGCTTCAGCTTCCTCCTCTGCAATTTCATCATTAATTTTTTTTCTTTTTTGTTCAATTGCAATATTGTGTAGAATTGCTGTAGCTGCTATTATTTTCAGACTTTTATCTAATTTTGTCCTTAGAGTATAGTGTAGACATGTAAAACATTTTTTCCAACAGCCAAATAATCTTTCAACAACATTCCTAGCTCGTTTATGAGCTGCATTGTAACGTCTCTGGGCATTGTTTATCTCATTGAGCACAGGAGTTAATTGGTAATGTGCATATGGGTATCTGCTATCGTCAATTAGGTGGCCAGAATACATTCCACACTCCATAGCATCTTATATGGCAATTTCTTAAAATTCTACTGTCGTATGTGAGCCCTGGCCACCTTGCCACAATTTTTGTTATTTTCATATCAGGATCACTAATAACCTGACAATTAATCAAATAAAAGCTTTTCCTATTGTAGATTTCTGCGTTCTCTTTGCAAGCGCACACAATTCTAATGTGAGTACAGTCAATGGCACCCAATACACCTGGAAAATTGTCTCTGGATAGCTCAGCAAAATGTTTAATTGAGTGTTTTTGCCTATTTGGAAAATAGAGGTATTTTTGCTCCCAAGAGCATATCTCACAATCAGACACAAGTTTCACTAAGCAGCACACCATACTCTCATGAATTCCCTTCAAGTCACCCACTACGATGTGGAAGGCTCCTGCGGCGTAAAATCTTGAACAAAGAAAACTTTTTTTAACACGCGTTTATTTCTCTTTTAAAGATAACTTCATTTTCAATTCAGATGTGGATTTGAAAATTAATACACTTCACTACATAATAATTTATCAAAATGTAATCTTCCTCTAGTGAAGATTTACAAGCAAAGGATATTCGTTTTATTAACCTTAGAACCACCAAAAGTTGAATTATCACGGGTAAACCCGATCCTCTTCCATACATAGGATTGAGGTTAGGTCGTAACATTTCAGCCAAATAAATTAAGTTTCTTTCGAAAAGCGAAATCTCGATTGTTGCATTCTTCTAAGGGATTGCTGCGATCCCGCAACGCTCTAGTTCTCCGGTTCAGTGTTCTGAACCGCTGAACATTGGCTCGAAATTCTAAAGTACCTCATTTTGAAATATTGGGTGAATGAGCTATAGCTTTAAACCACCCTTCGCCGACGTCTGGAATTTTCAAGCCGCGGCCTCGAAACTTCGCCAAAGCTTCGTCTTATCAAGCGAAACTTGGGGTTTCGAGCCTTGGCTCGAAGAAACCGCGGCTCAGACCTAGTCTTAAAAAATGTTTATGGAAGATTTGAGTAATGTTCGCATAGTTTGGGGTGCATAGTATCAAATTTTAAAAATTACATCAACAAGATTTTATAATTTTTTTCCAAAAAACAAGTCCAGTTTTTAAATTTTATACAGTTTAAGTTATAATTTATATAAATACCAAAATCACAGTCTTCAACGACGTTTCGGGACTTACTGTACACACTTCTTCAGGTGCGATACAATTAAAATTCGACTTGCTTACTAAAGACACAATGATTTAATAGAATTTTCAGTACCAGCAGCGTATAAGCTACCCTTAGGACCAGTTTCACCGGTGTCCCATAGTCTACCCAGAAGTTATCTTATCGATATGTTGAAATTTTGTTTTTTTACGAGTACCTGATAATTATATCCGGTAAATAATCTGGAAGTTGGAGAGGCTGTTAAATGTTTATCCGGTAGATAACTTCAAAATAATGGAATTTGTGTTTGAACTTGCTGTGATTTTCAAGGAATAACTATGATATTCCTTTATGATAGACGACGTATTCTTTGATGGTTTAGAACGTTCGCTCAGACACGTCGGCCAGAATACTTTGAGATCCTCGACGAAGAATTCAAATCCCGTTTCAGGATAAGGAAGCGTAAGTTAGTAAAGCTATGTCTTTGATAGAACAGAAAATAAAAGATTTGTGAATACCAACTTATATTTCTGCAATGTCCTAGTAAAGTCATTAAAAAAACTGTCAAAGTCCTGTTAAATTCATTTTGTGTCAAAATAATAAGATGTATACTTTGTGTTTTGTTATCAATTCTGAGGTATTACCAATGAACCGACTTTTCACACTGCGTTATTTTCCAACGGGATCATGTTTTATCATAAATTGAGACTTCATTGTGATGAGTAATTTACTGCTTCAAGTGTAGTGAGTTCGTGAACCTTCCTAGGAATATAGAAATCACCCAAGAAGATTTTTATGAAATTGCTAGATTTTCTAGAGATCTCGCAGCAATAGATTTTATGTAGTATGTTCCCATACAATCGCCTGGTATTCTGTAACATATATTTCGTCGATGTTTAAGAGAAGTGGCATCTCAAAAATATCATTTGCAGGAAAATGGTTTCATGCTGAGTAGACCCGATTTTATTGTTCTACTCCATATAGTGACTTATCTTGTGAACTATCTTTATGAAATGTTTCTTAATAAATCAATTAAACACAAGTATCCTTTTCTTTTTTAACAATTAATGTCTTTTTCTTCAAAAGAAATTTTTATTGTCCAACACACCGATTCGATGTGTCAATTACACTTAACATATGTTAGATAGGTCTAATTGACATGATCCGTCTGAAAAAATAAATGTCAAATTTTGAAGATAGTGAATAAAAAAAGTGAATAAAAGTTACGTAGAACTAAGAAATGGAAATGTATTAAAAATGTATAAATGAAAAAAATATATAAGTAGTCACTCGAGGCCTCTCCGCGCGCACTCCTAACGTCGGCTCGCCTCGCGTTTACCCCCCGATTTGACCGTTGGGGGCGGCGGCGGCGTTACTGCGCTGACACACTCCAGTACATTATTTTAATTATAATTAGTGATGCAATTTTTAATTGTTCTAATACAGAAAACGTCTTCATTTCAATATATATTATATATATATATATATATATATAGTATAATTATATATATATATATATTGTAACCCAACGAGTCGTTGTGGCTGGAACGGGAATTTCAATAATAACCGACATAACATTTGCATAATAAACATTTACTCACTAAAATGATGATGATGGTGATGATTTACATTAATTCAATAATAAAAACGATCCTTTCTTTTTATGAAAATTAGCCATCTATTAAATTAATTACAAAAAACAATGGGTCGTCATAAATACTTGTGCTGAAGGCACCCTCCCCCCCGCTCCGCATGTGTTCGACCGCATTTAATGCAGAGCTAAGCGGATTATTCCCTCGTTTTCTGTCGGCGGGCATACAGCACGCCCGGTGGTCGAGTGCCTGCGTCCTCGGAGCGCGCGCCCCCTTCCAGGCAGAGGCGGTGAACACAGGGCTCCCAGCGTGGCGTTCTGAGTCGCGCGCTTTCTAGGGTCCCAACTTCAACCAGCGTCACCACCTCAGGCAGCAACGGTGCTCGTCGGCCGATGATTGATTGAAGCCAATCAAACTTCGTATCACAGCGCGGACTATCAGTAACCGGTGATTGACTTAGGCGCGAGACTGCATCCCTTTTCGCACTGTTTCTGACAAAGAGTGCGCGAGGGTCAACTTCCCTCCGCAAGCGGCTTCGAATGCTACGTGAGGTCAATGAGATTGCGAAGTGAAGTATAAATTTAGTTTTAGTCAATGCATATGAACTCAAAGTGAATACTCGGAGCAAGTTAAAAAAATCAAGTGACTACTCGTACCGTGTCACGCGAATCGAATGGTTGCTCATGGCTGAGCTAAAATCCAACGACCACTGCGTGGCGAGTCAAGAAACAAGTCGATATTCGAGTGCTCGTGGCCGAACTATAAATCGAATGACTACAGAGCGGCGACTGGTAACAACAAACCTCGGTACCTTTCTCTCAGCCGGTGTATCCTCCCGATACGCGGGGTTGAATTTCGTGGAGCAGGGTGGAGGTGTGTGTCTAAACAATCACACCTGAACGGCCAGAATGTCCGTTGCTATTATAAAAGAAAACTTCGGGCCTGTTTACTTTGGATTCGCACGAGCGCCGCTGACCGTTGGGTCGTAAATTTGTCTCCCGAGAGGGCGCGTTGGGGTTCATTTTACGAGCGGTCGCGTGGGTGAATAGGAGACACCCACTTGACATTTGGCGAGGACCCGGCTGCCGACAAACCCTCCTTCGGCACCGCGCGGGGGTGTCCTGCCATAAAATCTCATACAACCCCTCGCCTCAATAGCCGAACGGGCGCGGGTACCTACGACCCCCTTTCGCAGCTGCGTCGCGGGCGCCCGCTTTTTTTCCCTTCTTTTTTTTTTCATGGAAATTTTTCAACGCGCGAGCTTGTACCGTTACAATATATAAACATTATTTTGAATAGACAATCATGAAAGAAAGTAAAAAGGAATAATCAGAGGTGGAAGGAACTGATGTAAACGTAAGTTCACCAATAAATTTATAAACATCCCCTTCACTTTGTGATATTTGTACACCTATTTAACGATAAACCACAAGCCCTAAATTCAGTCATCACAGACAATCTACCAATCTAAATAAAACTTTAGATACCTTTTTGTATTCGATCGAATATCAGAACAAATTTAAAACTTTAGTGAAAATTGTAATGCTCTTAATGACATAATACGTATTGTGCATTATATATAATATGTGATGCCATACAATGTTAGGATATATATGTTATGACAATTATATTGATGTAATGATGAATGAAATTATAATTGTCTAAACAAGCGCTATAAATCAGTGGTCGCTAATAATATTACTGGTAGATCGAGGCCGCACACGTAGAAATGTAATTAATGGGCGCCAAGCGTATACGAACCTGCAATCCAGAAACATTGAGAAAAATTCATTCGCGGATCGAACTATTACATAGTGCCTGTGACAATCCTCAAAGCCTGAGAAAATTTAAAAATAAATTAGTTTCTTGAATGTTGACATCTGTTGTTGTTGTTGTTATTATTATTATTATTATTATTATTATTATTATTATTATTATTATTATTATTGTTGTTGTTGTTGTTGTTGTTGTTGTTGTAAACTTAATTGCAGAATTAGTAATAAATCTAAATCCGGCTCCTGCGTTGCGAATCTCCAGAGTGGGCTGCTTTAGTTAGAAGGGGTGCAAATGCTCGTGAAATGATAGGCTTGTGGTTGTAATGAAAGTGTTATTCGTCAAAGTGTCGGGAACACGTTTATTTAATATGAAATTAATTTTTACACGTTGGGGTTGCCATTCATCAAATCAAACACCCTCTGATCGAAAATAACATTTCCAGGGCCTACAGTAATTGGTCCGGCGTTAATTCACTTTCTAGAATTGCATGCACGCAGATTTCGAAACGCTTTTTCGAAAGTTGTTTAGAGGAACTGCCACTCACAAATCCAATAATGTATACAAATCACCGGAAATCAGAATAATATCGGCGTGAGAGATATTTCAAAAAAATTGCATTAGTGTAATTTTTGTTGAAAAAAAAAAGAATACCACAAAATGAATTCTATGTCATTTTAGAAAGCGTATTATCCGGACAAAAAGTTTAAAGAAAAAATTTGGTACAGTTTTTTAGAAAATGGTGTTAGAGTGTTTCTGAAAATGCGGAAATTTGAGCTAATTTTCACAGAAAACTGATGAGTTTTTGAGAAACTTTATTTGACATTATTTATAGCATATGTTCTCATCAATGCAATAATATGAACAAACAAATTTACAGTTCGGAACGTTCAAATAACAATGAGGACCGTCACCTATGTGTTGAACTAATCTAATTAATAACATTCAATAATAATCAATTAAATAATTAACAAAACAGAGTATATAATTGCAGCACAATTAACTTAAAGTATTAATATAAACGAATATTTTCGTGTGTATAATAGCGCCTAAATTTGCCCC
>BOPP01000368.1:50493-110345 GCA_017312745.1 Gryllus bimaculatus | reverse complement strand
CTCAATATAATTTTTCTGTTACGAAAATTAACAAAAAAATGTTTTTTTAATAAATCTTCAGCTTATCCTCAGCTTCAACTCAAGTTTCCTCACATTGGTCCCATTATAAGTCTAACAAATATTTACATTTGATGGAAAAGTTTTAAGACCTAATCTATAGACAAATAACTAATCTCTGTCAATTCTCTTTTGGATATAGGGTATTTTATTTGCTTACAAAAATTATACAGGCCAACATTTACAAGCACAGTTCTTCTGTTCTTCATACAACAGTCTCATCATTGCCGCCATTGCAGCATGAACTGCCACACACTAATAGTCAACCAGAGGCCTGAAACACAAAAACATCCTTTCAACAATGTAGTTAAATTTATATTATTTAGAATATTTGAAATAAGAAATTTAGACTTAAAATAGTTCAAAATAGAGCAACACACCAATATAAAAAATAATTGTTATTTCTTTCAAGAGCACAAGTTCTTGCAGCACAAAATTATCCATATATTATAGACAATTGATTATTTTACCATATGCACCTTTCTTTCCTTGTTTTCATAAAGTTGTCTTACAATGCCTCCAACCTATACAATTTTTAAGAGTGCATGTGGCATTGACTTTTATAAATGTAAATTACCGTAGACTCGAATACTCCCCACATATTTTTTTCAAAAATTGGAGTGCGGGTATTATTCACGTCAAGGTTAGTATTATACTTGCACGTTTCCAAGAGCCCTGGAATACCTACACCCTGACCATTACTACGCTTATTTGATTAAAGAATAAATGATAGCAATGAGTGTAGTTGAATCTGAACCAGAAATGTATGCTTCTGTGTAATAGAAAACATTTTGCACTGAAAAACTACCCACAATTTGATATAAAAATCCTGATGTCGAAATACCCCCCTCCCTCCTCTCACATCCAGCAAAAGAGAGCTAACAAAAATGTGTGGATAATACTGCAAACTTGACCATTTGACTGCTTGACCTTTCACCATGTAAGAAAAATTAGGTGCGATAGAAGCACAACAATTTGGTAACTGTCCAACAGGAAGGGAGTATGATGTGGATGAAAGTTGAATTCGTGACTGGCCTAAGAAAAAAACGTGTCTTGAATCTAATGTTAATCAGCCAGCAAAAACAAACTTAAAAGTTATTTTTCATTTATTGCATGTGCGAGATTGCTTCAGCATTAACAATGTAATAGCTCAATGAAACTATTTTCTTGCAATAAAAATAAAAAAAGTTGTGTTTTCGAGATTTCTTTCTGTAAAATTAGAAGGGGCGGGGGGCAGGAATTATTCAAGTATAAACAGTATGTATGAGCTTAGAATATCCAAGAGTAGGAACAATCATCCCCATAAAATAAACTATTTCTCTCAAGACCCTTCAATTGAAACATATTTAAAAATAAGTATTTACCTAATATAAGTTGAATCTGAATATAAGACAAGACCATAATTTTGAAGATGCGTAATGAATTTTTTTTTATTTTTGAAGTAATTCCTACCTTCTAGTCTAACATCATAGTCAAATCACCATAATCATGGTTTTTGTCAGTACCTCTTCATCTTCACATGTATCATTGTTCCTTCTCCCATTTTGCAACATCCTATGACTTTTTAGGCCCGTCTGAAAGTTTAGCACATTGAATTTTCATTCTTGGTATTTTAAATGATGTCACCTAAGAAAATTGGCTTCGGTGGCACCAAAATTTTCCCGTTTCACTAATTTGTGACCTCAAGTTTCTTTAACAGTTCTTTCACATTCTTTAACACAATATACTTGAAGTTCACTGAAGTTTTGTAGGCTTTAATGAAAACCGGAATTATACCACTTTTATAAATACTCTTCCTTCTACGCAACCAAAAAAATACCCTCAAAATTAAAATTTCTTAGTGATCTCTGGAATGCCACAACTAGATCTTATTCCTGATGAATTTACCAAATTTAAGCTCAGAAGCTTGTAATCTGACAAGTTACATGTGATACCTCCATCCAGATTTTGGGGGTAAAAAAATGTGTGCCTCCTTGCGAACTAACACTAATCTTAACCCTCTAACTGCTACAGACCAGCCGAAGACAGTGACAAACTGACAGCGCAATAACTTGTCCAGAGGCTACTATGCATGGAAATATTTTGCGAATAAATTTTTCTAGAGCAGTTGAAGGGTTAATCATCTTTGGATTAGTTCTAAAATACCTTAATGCTGATGTGAATGCGAAGTTACAACTCAAAAGAACATTAAATACAGATTTTACAACCAGAAATTCAATATCAAATTATGGAGATAATTCAAAAACTTTTCTCCATGTACTAGAGTACAGGGAGGAAAATTAAAAATTCTAAAACTGCTTAGGACAACTCTACATCTACCTGGAAGAGCAAATCTTTTTCCTGTTACCTGTGCCTTGGTGGCGGGCTGCGAGATCTTTCACGCTCCCTTTCACGGTCTCTCCAACGAGGAGGACCTCCATAATAACGGTCACCTGTGCCACGACTGTTACCAGACTGATCCCACCTATTGCGCCTGCAAACAGAAGTGCCAATAGTAGGAAACATTCAACACAATGTTTAACCAACACATCAAGCACTTCATACACTGTGGCAAGAATTCATTACTTCATTTTAGGATTAAAATTTGAGTCTTCAGAATCAGAAATCTGTGAAGTACTACAACAGCTTACGCAGACAATTATCTCTCAGAAATAATTCCCAATTAAATTAATTGATATTTTATAACAATAGATAGCCCACACTTTTATCAAAGAATTCCGGTATATTTCATAAAGTACTCATTTCTTTAAATTTTTTTACAGCAAACCATTTAAATTGGTGAATATACTTTAATCCCCTTAACATGTGTAGAGCGCCAAGTGTAATGTATTATTTTAACAAATTAGTACATTCAATTAACAAATTAATTGAAAAAAATTGAAGGGATATAAGAAACGAGTTTTCTATTTTGTAGTGCTTATTTGTTCAAATAATGAGAAAGAATATCCAAATAATAGTCAAAATGCAACATACCAATCAAAAACTTGTAGAAATCCTAATTTTAAACAGATATTTATATCATTACAATTATGAGCATTAAACCAATAACTTTACCTATATGGAGCAGGTGGAGGTTGATGGTGATGGTAATGGTGTTGCTGATACGAGTGCGACGAGTGGGAGGGATAAGGAGCCCTTGCTGGCGGGGGCGATGGAGAGCGGCTGGCACTGCTTCTGGCACTACTGCTAGACGAGGATGAACGGGAAGAACCACGTGACCGACGAGGGGGGCCTCTTCGTCCATTCTCTCCAGAGTTACCACCATCCACTCTGTCCCCACCTTCCCCATCTTCTGCATCATCATCGTCATCATCATGTTCTATGCCTCCATCTTCACCATCCTCTTCGTCTCCATCATCCTGAAGCATTACAACATTCATTCACATTCATTTATTAAAGTCAACAGACTCCTATTTAGTTTAATAAATGTGGTTGTTTAACAAAAGCAGTAATGTACATTTTTTCTTTCAGTAATTCATAAAAAGGTTGTGTGGAAAGAAAATAGAGGACACATTATCACATTAGAACAGCAGATCCCAGTTAGGGTACGTTTATGTTGGAACGAGGAGAGAGAATGTGTTGCGAAATCGCAGCGCTGATGTGTTCATGACGGAGCAACGTTGACGAAGAAGCGCCGCTCCGAATCTGCCAGACACATCTACAGGACATTCGGCTAAATTAACTCGTCCCTTCCATACCAACCTTATGTAAATCATCCACCATACTTCCTTAATTGGCTTTGGACTTTTCGTTACGATTTAAATTGAACTGCAATAGGAGTCAACCTCAACTTCATTCCCCTACGCAATGGAAGCATTACAGCCTATGAGGTCCATAGGTCTTTTTTTCGCTGGATATTGGCATGCTTGATAAAGAGAGATATATCAACCTCACACAATTCCCCCTGCAACATGCAGTAAACAGCTGTGTGGAGCCCACGAGAGAGTCGGTGCTAGTGCGTACCCATTTCGAAGTTTTTGTTCAGCAAGCGAATTCAATTGTGGTTTGTTATGGACATGTATTGTTATTTTATATTTGATTGATTACTTTTGAAAAACTCAATGGCCATTTCCTTTATTTTTACAGGGAGAAGCCTAGCCCTTGATGAGAGAAATTTGGAAATATGCGAATGAGTGTTTAAGAAATAATTTTGGAATTGGGTCTAGTATGAAGGAAAGGAAATCTATTGTGTGGATCTCCAAAATTAAGAGTATTTTCCACCAGATTATATATAAAATTAAAAAAGAAGACAAGTGCGAAGTTGTGTCAAAAAAAGTGACAATGTACTGAATATACCAAGTACGTGCAGTGCTCTATTATTCCACCAATTTCTATTATTCAAAGTCCCATTAGTCTGTCAGGTTTCATCTGTTAACACAGTTTACAGTTTGGTACATTCTCAGTATTTAGAAGGGAAAGTATAATTTTTTATTTAAAGAAACTAATTAATTTGAAATAAGATTGTTTTATTTTTGATTTTTCTGTGATAAGAAAATTGTATGTTATGCAATATACATCATAGAGAAAATAAAAATAAAATTTAAATAAGTTTTAAAGACAATTAAATTAAATGTAATTTAAATCGTCTTTAAAATAAGAAAGAATTCTTCACAATTTAATATTGCCTAAGACAATAATTTTGGTGTTCATTTTATCAATCTTGATTGAATTCTCAGTATGTGTTTCCTACTGTGCTTGTAGAGAGCCTCTAGTGTGGTGATATGTTGAACTTTAATTTAACTCAATATAAAGTCTGAATATTACACATACAAAAAATCATCAAATGTTCAAAATCTTTTCCAAAATATTAATTTTTTACGTGTCCTGAGTTAATGTTGACTGAACAACATAACACTCTCTCCCAATTTTTTAAAAATCTTTCATGAATTTGATCCAAGTTTACTTGGAAGACATTTGAAATAATTGTGTGTTTTTCAAAAACCATTGTAAACTAATAATTACGAATTATTAAGTAGAAACTGAACTGAATTTTAGAAAACAGATTATCAGAGAAGTGATAAAAGTAATTGGTAAGCTAGTTTTATTTTAAAATGTTTCTTAAATCTTAAACAGTAATAAACTGGAAGGCTGAGGGTAGTGTAGGGTGCAACACCTCAATATTTTGCCAAACAGTGGCATGGGACTATCTGATTTCAATTTTGACTGACACTTCAATTTTGATTTAATTTCAAATGTTCAAGGAAAATGTGATATTATATGTACTATCAAAAGCAATAATGTAAAAATATCTTTCAATAAACTTTCTAGTTAAAAAAAAAATTTTGTTTCTCACTGATTCAACATCTTGTTTTGTTTATTCACTGATACAACATCCACAATTGTTTAATAACATTAAAAAAATCAAAATAAATTCTTTTTACAATTTCTGTTATAAATTATGATTCTCTGAACTGCACCCACATTGTGAAGGTGCCATGGATAGCAAGCACATAAGAATTAATCATCCCAACCAATCTGGGACAACGTCTCAAAACTACAAGAAATTCTTTTCTAAGGTGTTGTGGATGCAAATTACAAATTCATTAACAGATGGAGTGGGCAGTTATGGCAAACAAAATAATGAGGGGTACCTTCTGAGTATCTACATTACAAAACGGACTCGGAATAATGCATTATCACTGACAGATGATGATGGGCTTTACTTAAGTTAACATTTAGTTTTCCACAACATAATACATCAATAAACATGAAACATAATTATTGGTATTTTTGTTGTTCATTGAAAAGCAAATGTAACCTAACTTCTAAAACTTATGTGTTATACTAATTTAGGCGGCCCACAATTTGTCTAAAACAAACATATTGCAGTGATTTACGTCCCTTTTGTCCCACAATTTACTCCTAACAAAAATTCAAATGATAAATTTCTCGCCAATCATTTTATTCGACACTTACAACACCTGAAGTGTGTCATCTGTGAACAGCACTAAGCAGCGAAAACCTACCAAAGGGTTTTCTCTGATCTTATTGCGGGTAGCAGCGGTGATCTCGTGATCAGCATGCTGCCAACATTAACACTTCCATTTGATTCCATGCTGACGTTCTTGTTGCTTCGCTTTCAGCGTGCCTCTCATCGCTTATCGCAGTTGTAACATAAATGTACCCTTTGAGAAACAGGCAAGAGAAAAACGGAAAAAGATCACAAACCTGCATGCGATGCCTGCGTTCTCTTTCTCTCCGTCTCAACTTTATAGCCATTTCACGTAGTTCATCTTCACGATCTTGTCGTTCTTGCTCAGCTTTTTCATGGCGTGCACGTTCTGCACGCTTGTCTGCTTTAACTAGACAATGAAACAAAGCAGAGAAGCATTACTTAAAGACTCACAAAAGGACATGAAAAACTTGCCTAATAAACAATTTACCATGTACATGGCTCTGATACCACAAGTATATTCGGTATTTGCTTTATTTACAATGTGCATTGAAATTGCTAACATTAGTATTTTTAAATAAATTAATTATAGTATATACAAAAGTAATAAAAATAAGTAAATACAAAAGACGTTTTATTTTATTGCAGTTACATATCCTGAACCCTTCACACTTGTGTTGCACTTCATAACACAAATAATCGCTTTGGCTACATATAAAACCTAAGTTAAAATTACTTTTAGCCACTGAGTTGTGTAAACACTTCTTGATAAAGTACTCTATTATCTCAAAATACTTATTTGAATATGATGTGAAAGTCTTTAACATGACATTTAAATCTATCTGCATAGTCACCTGGATGTAAAACGGAATAAGCAAAGCCTATTAACATACAAAATATGGTTTCTCCATTGATAACATTCAGCAGTCAAAACAACAGTATTTCCCTACAGTATAAGATGTTCACAATAGTATATCAGCTTTCAAATTGAACAGCAAACTTCTTTTCAGCACACATCAACAGAAGTGTTCATGCAGGCAAATTTAGCCCAAACAACTTAAAATTTGACATTATAATGTGCTTGGTTAAAAAGCTGGGAAGCAGATTGGATGCTAATAGTAATTTGTAATTACAAGCAACTGACAACCACCAAACTCAGTAGACATTCTGTTTCAGCAGACATAAAACTGCTGAGCTACATGTACAACATATGCAAGAACTCCAGGGTTAAAAATAACAGCAAGTTGAAGGAAATTTTAATCAAATAGTAGATCTAATTCAATAGTGTGCCTAGTAACTCACATTGTCTGTTCAAAAGTGCTTGCATCTTCCGCTTAAGCCGCTCCTGTGGTGTAAATTTCTTCTGCTGGGAGCTTGCAGAAGGTGTCTGGTTTCCACTCGACGCTCCAGTGGCTGATGCAGGGCCAGATGGGCCCGATCCCTGCAACCACGGCGCTTTTGAGTGCACTTCCGCCCTCGGCCCTTTCTCCAACACCCCTCCCATCCCCATGATACCCTTCCAAGCCCAAGGACATTGTCTTTTCAGTGCTCTGCCACACACATCTTAAACTGGCGCTGGGTAGTGACAGATAAACCTTATGTACAACAGTGGACAAACCTGTTTTTCTTGCAATACATGTAGTTCCAACTTTCTCAGTGTATGCTGGATTGCTCGTGTTACTCCATCATAATAAGAAGAAATAGAAAGATTGCAACACTATTAGCACTTCATGGATTACTCATTAAGTACAAGTTTCTGGCCTTTCATTCTGAAGATGATTTTGACACATTCATCACATGTCACTTGGTTTAGTTCTGAAGCCAGTTCTTCAGTGTCTCTAGAGGATGAAACTGTTTTCCAATATCACATCATTGGCACCAAGCCAAACAGAGTAAAGTGCTGGAAACTTGGAATTTTCAACTGGCAGAGATGCACATTATGTGCAACCCTGTACCTGAGGGTTCTGATTTTTTAGACATAATTGAAGGTGTTTTTTCAGGTTTTCCTGGACGTGGCCCTTCATACTTTCCTGGTTTTAGCATGGGGCTGGCAATATGTTTGAACTGATATTTTCCATTTTGAATAATATAAACTATTTTCATATCTTTTTATAGCGTGCTTCTTGATTAATACAGAGAGAGCCTGCATGAACATTTTTAATGATGAAATATTGTGTTTATTGGATTCTATTTAACATGTTTTGAAGTTGTTATTACTTTTTCAATTAAATTAAAATTACAACTGAAAATACAATTTTTATCGCAAATATCAATGTAATAGAAACCAATGTAAATTTGAAAATTCTACACTGTATCTGTAACTTTATATCTAAAATATGGAGGTATTAAACAGCCCACTAATTCAGTGAAAGTGAACTGCACGTGTTGGAGCACTTCTATAACACTCACTTTAACTGAATAACTATACAACAACTCTCCATTGAAGTGGAAGGAAGCAGAAAAGGAACACTCGAATGGAACGTAAAATTGAAACACTAGAAGACAATAGCAGGAATGAAAATATGTGCACAAGACCCTTTTAAAACATTAACCCAAGATTGAGAGCATAATAATGGCACATTTCAATTTCCACAAAAATTACTTAACTTACATAGTTATCCTGAAATTGACAATTTTTAACATTATGCATGACTTATTCTATGCTGCTTACATCTAACATGCGAATTTCAAATATGTAAAGACAGCATGTATTTCACATTTTCCTATGTTATGAAGTAGGGCAAACAACATTCAATGGGAAATAAATGTCAAGTTCAATTGGGGTATAAAAGTCTTAAACCTAGTCAGGCAGGTGAATTAGAAGGATTTAGTTGGTCAGAGAAGCATGAAGCAACATCAACAGTATCATTGAATGCAAATGCAAGGCATGGTAGTGATGGGACTCAAGCTTTTGGGGGCAGTAGAATAGAAATGGGTACACTGCAAGGGCTTAGGTACAGACAGACTTATATCCAAACAAGTAGTGATTCTTACTGACTTTGGTTCCGGCACCAGTATTACCAAACCCTGAACTGAGCGTCCTGAAACACACAAAATCATTTCAATATTAGAATTAAATTGAAAATTCTTTCTTGGATGGATTCTACGATATGAAAATATTACATTATATTTTTTAAAACAAAGGTAAAGAATAATATAATTAGTAGTTTAGTCATAACTGAATATTTCCATGTAATATAAATATTACAACATTGTAAGTCTGAAATTACAACCATTATTAGACTGGGAAATGCAAATGTAATAACATTTATTAAATTAATGTAAATACATGGAAAATGTAATCCACTTCTTTGGAGGCAAACAACTGGGAATAATTTTAATGCCTTATTGAAAAGAACACTTCATGTGGCATGCAAATGAATAAGATAGATTCACAAAATTATAATACAAATCCTTATGCAAGGCCTGAAATTCAATGTTTCTATATCTAAAAATTTAATTGCAAAAAAGTACTTACCCATATAGAACAAATTAATTTTATTGACAAGTTCTACAGACTATAAATAATGTGCAAAATTTAGTTTTATGCTTAATTAATAAAAGTTAATCTCTCCAATTAAAATGTTTTCTCATCACCATACTAAAGCTAGTAACTCCAAACAAAGTTTTATCTTTGGTATTTCAAGACAGTAAAATGGGTATTAAAAGGGGTTGATACAATTACCAGATACAGTAAAACTCAGTTTTTATGTTTCCGCATTTTACATTTTACTGCCTTTTACATAAATTTTCATTGGTCCCGACATAAAGCCTATATCTACAATGCATTCTTTTCTTTCAATGTACAACTTCATACAAGGAGTGCACAACTTGATATAAAGAGTATTTCCAGTCTCTTTTTCAAATTTATTTCATTTTATTCTTCTATTTTCTTGTATAAGAATGTATTAGACCTAGTGCAGATAAAGTAATGTAATGTTGTGTCAAAAACCGGCGATTTTTCGACAGAAAAACTTATACTGATACAGGAAAAAGTACATAAATCCTGTTCCAATATGTAGTAAATTACTACATATGTATGTAATGAATTTGCAAAAGCCTTGAGTACTTTCAGATCAATCAGGGAATATCAATTTCGGAGAAAAGCGGCAGGCAGTTGAGGAGCTTACGTTGACTAACAGAAGTTTTGCCGCAAATTCATTTTGTCGTTTCAAGGATCCAGAAAACAGGGATATAGGCTACACCACGTGTTAGAGGCAGTAACTTACTATATATAGGAATATGATTTATCCACTTTTTCATTACCAGGGCTCGTAAATAACAGATTTTCTAACAAAATGCTCTGATTCCGGTGCATGCTTTTACATTTTCTTCTTACAAAGGGTAAGAAAGTAAAAACAGAGCTACCACTGCAGTAAATAATGAAAGTATTCACCCAGCCCTTCATTTTCAAATTTCTGTATTTTACACATTTTTCTGTATTTTTTTTTCAGCCCCATGAAGTGTGAAAAAGGGGTTTTATCGGAATGCACAAGACTTACCACCCTATGCCTCGTGGGGATCTCTGGCTTCCTTTAGTGTAAGACCAATTAGCTACGATCTTTCAATTCCCAAGTGAATTTGAAAAAATAATTGACAATATTCAAGGGTGCAAGGATAGGGAGCTAAATCACCAGGTACAGCTACAGGTGAGGCTCGCCAACTTGATATGCTAAAAATTTGATGCACTTATGGTAAGGCTAGTGTGATTTAAATCTTTGATCTAAATCAAATTATTTTTTGAAAATCAATATTCATTATTTGTAATATTTGAAAATATATTTGAATTTTAAACATTTGTAAAATAAAAATTATTCAAATGAAAAGACTCAAAGCAATTACAAAGTTGATGTAAATAATATATTATATAAATCTATGTATAAACTTTTTTACACAATTGAACTATTTTGAGAAAATAAAATACAATATACAGTGAAATCTGTTTAAGCCAGAATCAAAATCCACAAAAAAAATTCTGGTTTGGGGAAGTTTCCGTTTTATGCAGGGTTGTCCATTTAATGGCACTTATGATATTGATAGTAAATTAATATAGTAAATTATGATATTGATAGTAAAACTAGTAAATTAATGTAAGAGAGAGGGGAAAAAAGAAAACAACAACTTATAATTTATTTATGGACGAGATCCCCAATAAATCAATATTAAACATTCTTCATTGACAGTTTCCGACTTATTCTTCCTTCTATAACGTTAACCTTTTCATCTAATGTTAAGAGTTTTATGATTTTGTGCATTGTTCAACTGATTGTGAAACACATAAAAATACACACCACCTCACTGCCTAAAGGCTGAAATCGGACTGCTTGCTGACAGTCAATGCACAATGCATTACAGCCCAGAGTACTATGATTTTCTGATACCCTAACATGACCTTGGCCTTGATCGTCTCTGGCTGAGGGGTTACGATATTGAACATGGGGCAGGGAGGGGCGCGAATAGAAGCCAAGCCTGTACACCTTCCCACACTCACAGAGGAGGAGGGAGGGAATTTCCCCATGGCATACGCCTTAGAGAGACAACTGACCCCAAGTTCGAATTCTATGCTGTGTTGAAACCCCTCTCCTCACAGTGCAGTTGCCACAACTAAATTGCATGGGATGGACAATTTAAAACAGACTTGCAGATGCATTCATTACATGAAGAACTCACAACTCTGCTAATTGCATTAAATTCACCAGAATTCCATTTTATAAAGATCCCCCCTCCCCGAAAGACATGAAAAAATGTGTTTCCACATTGGACAGATTCCGTTTGTGCTGAGTAAAATACCATATAACTTCCCAGGCCAGAGAAATTTTCCTGTTAGGCAGATTTCTGGCTTCTACATGTTCCAGTTTAGACAGATTTTATTTACTGTAATGTAAATAAAATGAAAGGAAGAACAATGAATAATTTGTAGTAGTTATATACTAATAAACTTAGATGATCGATTAGTTTTGTCTGTAGGTAAAAACTAATTTAGCTGCAATACCGCCTTAACTCACACAAACTAGTTTTGAGAAAAACATGTTTAAAGCATTAATGGGGTCCTAATTCTAGATTTGCATTAAAATGTTTTCTAAAGCCACTTAAAGTACATCTAAAGATGAAGAGTGTTAATAAAAATGGAATTTTATTAATACTCATTTAAAGAACAAAATTAATATTGTTAAAACAAATGAAAAGAGTAGTTAGTCTTACTACTTTTATTAATATTAACCTTTTTTTTTAATTGTATATTGATAAAATTCCATTTCAAGCGGGACGTTTTTCCCACTGACCTGGGTTCAGAGAAAACCACCACTGTTAATGGGTTCAGAGAAAATGTGCAAGTAACCACCATTATACCCTGAATTTTTTGATAACAGGACAACTATCAAGTAGAATTTAATACTTCAAAAACTGGAATTTAATATTTTAAAAACTGGCAAACACTGTTATAAGTTGTTTGATGAATTTCATTATTTTATACGATAAGTGCTTTTTGATTAGGATGGTATTGCATAAAAAACACGGTAAGATTTCCTTGAAAGAAGCATGCCTTTTTTTTAGTAGATGCTAATAGATGGTGCCACAAGCTTAATTGGTAATGTGGACGCAAGAGTTTTTCAAGAGCATGAAACTATAAGTAAACCAATTAAAAAATGTTGTGGGTTACGGGGTATTGGACTGGACCCCTCAAATATATAGTATCTTTATTTTTCATTAGTGTCATCATCATGAACTGATTAGAAATTAGGGTGTATAGCCTATTTCTATTGGTTAATTACAGTATTTTGGGTAAATTCTTAGTCTTCCAAGTGTTTCTGCTGTTGCCACCTCTTTAGTGGTCTCCCTCTATCTCTGATTTGTACTTCCAGATTAATTTTGGATATCAGTTGTTCATTCTGTGTAAATGATTTTTCCATCTCCTTTGAGACTGATCTATCTCTTCTACTAAACATTTGTATTTACTTCTTAGCCTGTCACTTCTTGTGATTCCCATAAAATTTTATTAATGAAATTTAATTAAATTAGAAATCTTGTGTGTGCCGCCTCTATTTTTGTTTGATTCTCTCTTTCATTACTCGTGTTTCAGAACCATACATGTTTCTAGATTTAGCAGCTATATTGTGGAGTTTCAGTTTTGTTTCAGGGTCCATGTCTCTGCCTGAG
Organism: Gryllus bimaculatus; assembly: GCA_017312745.1. Lineage (NCBI taxonomy): Eukaryota > Metazoa > Arthropoda > Insecta > Orthoptera > Gryllidae > Gryllus > Gryllus bimaculatus. The sequence continues at coordinate 97,240 of BOPP01000368.1, read as the reverse complement.
TGTCTTTAAATAATCCACATATATTGTAGTTATTAAGTTTATTTTCTGTCTTCTTGAGTTTGATTGTATACACTTGTGATATTTCCAAGGTATGAAAATGTATTTACTTGTTCTAATTTTCCATTTATCAGTATTCTGGCTCTCCTTTGTTCCTTGCCTTGTATTGCCATAACTTTTGTCAATTCAAACACTGCTCTTTGTAAATCTTTATTTAAAAAAATAAAATTACAACCATTAATGATAATTTTAATATTTTTTTTTCAGGTTTTGAAGTAATTACAGATAAACAAAGCACTTAACGATTTTATTACAGGAACCAGTGTTGCACATTGTGACTACACAGAATCCTTGTTGATATTATGGCAAAAATCGGAAGTGGGAATCAATAATTTGTAGTAAAGCCATGAAAGAACCACAGCTTTACGAGTTTGAACATTAACATGTGCCAAATGCTCCTACTTGTGTTCCATGTACCTTCTCCATAGCATTGACAGCAGTTAGCTTTCATTTCCCGCAATAGGGTGTAGTGATGCAACATCAACAACCAAATATTGATGTTCAAAATTAAAACATAGATGTAAACAATACTTCAACTAAAATCAACTGTTTAGTAACCTCTAACATTAAATTCATTTGTAATAAAATTTCATTTGATAGCAGCAGGTTAATTAATTCATAATTATCATTCAACTGAAAACAAAGCAAAAAAATAATAAAAAGAAAGGAGAAAACAGACTGATAGCGTGAGCATCCACGGTCATCTTGGAGGGTCTGTCTTCAGTTCGCTGAATATGGAACAAGAAGAAAGCGCAAGCCCTATGTGAACACCACATGTGTTGACAGCCTCTCCAATGTTATATATGAAAAAAGACTAAGGATATATCAGGGTCTCAGATTGAGCTAATCAAGTTACACAGGATATTCAACTTTTAAAGATTTTGATGCAAAGACAATAATCACATACTTGAATTCTGTACGTCACTGAATGTTTGACACAAGTGAAAAAAGAGTAAAAAGGGCGTCAAGCAGAATTATTACATCTCCATTGAATTTCTATTTTAAACAAACTGATGGTAACACCAAAATAGAAACTTAAAATGACCTGCAGCTGCAGGTCATAAATTATATTTTTTCCACAGTTGGCATATGACTCACCTGTTCTGGGAAGGTCGCACATCACCAGCTTGTGAGCTGTCCTTCTCACCCCCATCTGAGTCACTCAGGGACAAAGAGGAAGACCGGCCCCGACGTCCATAATACCTAAGGTTAATAAAAGGTTACATTTTGTAATAAAAATCTAATAGACATAATAAAAAATATTAAAACATTCAATACAGGATTTGAAAGAAGAAGGTGATGATAAAAGAAAAATACAGAATATTTGCTCATTCATAAAAGCGATGACTATGTGCACTAGGATCCATTGCATTAAAGGCAATGTCGGATGGCTGCATTATAAAATATGTTAACACTAAAATATAAATAAGAAAATGTTTGCATATCATTGCAAACTGCAATGATTACATGTAGCCCAGAGAATACAAATTACGTGTTAGCTTTTCCATTTATAATAAGAATTGCTTATTATTTAGTACAAAAAAATAAAGATTATCAATTAATCCTCATGACATCATTCTTTCATAAAAATATAGCATTTATACTCATAAAAACTCCAACTTCGACGTTAACCTGTATTTGTCCACTGTATGTCATACACTACACACTGAAAAATTGCACTGGAATTTTGAATACATTACTAAATTTTGAAAGATACCACATTTAATTCAGATTTGTGATCCACAACATCAGTATTAACCAATGAAAATAATTGAAAGGTATTATGGTCTTTAGCAGGTTAACACCACAAAGGAGATAACTACCAAGCACACTTCTCTCTCAAAACCTCTTCTTAAAGGTCTTCTACATTCATTGGTTTCTCAATTTGAAACCCGCAAAACTAACCTCTTTACAGGAGGTGGTGGCAGTCGGCTGGAAGGAGGACTGGACCTCATAGGAACAGCAAGAGAAGCAGCTGCATTTGGCTGTTGCACCACTGGAACAACAGCGCGAGGTGGGCCAGATGCAACTGGTGTCACTGCAGTTGAAGCAGCAGCAGTAGCAGCAGCAGTGGCAGGAAGTTCACGACGATATGAACTACTCGACGTAGACGATGACGGTGTTCGCCGGCTTGTAGGAGAGCTGCTTGAACTCGAAGAGCTACTCGACGAGGAAGAGGATGAGCCGCGGCGGTGACGATGACGGTGCCTATTTCGGCGAGAGCGTGATCGCGATCGAGACCTTGACCGTGAACGAGACCTAGACCTGAAGAATAAAAGTAATTGAATTGTTTATTTTTTTGTGTGATATTCATCCATGGTAATAGCATAATCTTATAACCCTGAACTTCTAACCACAAGTTTTTCATTCATACTTTATTTAAATTAATTAACTAACACATTGGGGACGCACTTGAGTCGTTCCACTTCACTTTTTTACTGTTCATGGTCGAACTGTCAAAGTTTTCACTTTGGTGACGATAAATCCTCAGTTACAATTCTGAATGTTATTCAGAAAGGTGGAATGAGAGATGGAGGATGAATGGATGATTAGGGGAAAAGACGAACACCGATACAACCATGCCGAGGCGGGACTCGAACCAGCGATTCGCTTCGGTACGAGATGCTACGGGACTACTGCGCTTAGCATCTGCGGCCACCGGATCGCAACAATTTAAAATTACAGTGAAAGTACTTTTTTTTATCTACCACATGCACTAATCTTCTTTAAGGCTTAAAATAAACATACCGTCTTCGGCTGTAACCACTATGGTAATGCCTGTTTGTGTTAGTTGGCGAGCTGGATTCATCCCTGTCACGATTCCATCGACGTGAATTCCTGCCAGGTGGAGACTTCCCCCTGTCAGGCAGTAACAGAAAAGAAAAAACATTGTCAGTTGCATTAGAAAAAAATCGAAAGGGTCCAAGATTAGATTCTTGAGAACTATGGCTCCCGCCAAGGCTCAAATAGCAAACAATATCATTAGTCACTAAGATTTGAAATTAAAAGGTTAAAAAAGGGAATAAGGTGAGACCTCTAGTACATGGTCACTGATGAAACCAAGTAATTATTGGTAATTTATTATTGGTTTTTGTCTCTTCTCTATCAGAAACAAAAAACACTGAGACTTCAAGTCATTTCATCAAAATCATAATTAGTAATTTGTTTTTGGTTTTTCATTGATACATCAGGGTATTTCTTCAGAGCTTCAACACACAAAACATATTACACAAATAAATTTATAGATCAAATACATGACTTTATGTTAAAAAAATAAAATAAAAACCATCTCAGGGTAGGTTTACCTGCAGTTCAACCTGAAGTCTACGTGGCCACATTAAGTGACGGTTAAGACATGATGTACACAATCTTGTACATAATTCTAAAGTCTAAAAATTTTGAGTTAATATTTTGCAGTGTGAAAAAAGTACCCAGAAGGTCGTTATTTATGTAACAAAATTATTTCTTTACGACTGATCAAAAAATTGCAGGCCTTAAATCTCTGACATTGACTGAGTAGATGTGGTCTATGCAGTCTTCTTCGTAAATGATAATTTAAATCACTCATTTTGTTTTCAGCCGCTTCTTGGGTTTTTCAATGTTTTCATTCTAATCCGTGCATTTCGCACTTCACAAATCACACTTAACACTTCTACAAAAACATTTACACTATATGATTAAATCAGCTTTGATAATCACAGTTACACTCCCACTGTCTGATCCTTTTGGTTAATTCTTAGAAATATATTCTAAATGTAACACAAGAATCATGGATGGAGTTGTCTATATTATTTGGAAATTGCAGCAAAAAAACATTTCTTAAATGCCCTCCAAGGGCAGGTTGCATCACATCCGCTTCAGATTGTTAAGCCAGGCTCTAGCAGAAATAAGTGAGCTGAGATCAAAATAGCATTTCACCAGAGTTCATGAGCTTTGCTTAGCATTAAGTTACGCTTTTGTGAATAAGCGCTGGTGCTTAACAACATAAGCCAACTTAAGAAGACCAACGACACATGGCAAATAGGTTATACACAATTGCATTAGGTGCAGACAACTACATTTTTGATGATAGAATTTCTCAACTTAGTCGAACTAGATGGATCCAAGAGAGGCCAATTTAGTTCAAAGTCCCTCGCTTTCGCCTTTCAAAAAGATAAGACATTATTGGCACTGGAACCAAGGATTGAAGGAAAACTAGATATTACATCTGACAGGGATGTGGTGTGGCCTAGTTTTAACTACATAACGGAGAGCTGAAAGTTTACACCCTTATTAAACAGAATTTCTCTCACTATATCTTGTAAGAGTACAAAGATTGCATTTGTAACTCAGGTTAAGATTATTATAATCTTGTATCAGTACAGTATTTCAATGTTAAATAGAGTACAAATTCAAACTCTACTAAATTCTAGTCATAATCCTGATAATTTGATTTTCAGTAGATACTGACATCCAAAATTGCATTGTATATAATATGTGATATCTGATTTTAGTATGTCCAAAATTATTACAAAGAAATTAACACTTTGCACAGAACTTGTGAGACTATTATATTCCCTTTGCCAATGTTTCAACTCGTTATCCAACCCTCAGGCTTTAATTGTAATAAGCTATTTTGTTATGTAATTAGATTCTCTGTCTATAAATAATAAATCTATGACATTCATTTCAACCAGACAGTGTTATTCAAAAACAAAATTAATAACGACTGTAAAATAATTTGATAAAATAAAAAATGAAACAAAAATAACACAATTATAAAATATTAATTACACAAAATAAAGTTGAAGACCGTAAGGACGGAACCAATTGATGGTGGTGAACAAAATATTATAAACGTCAGAAACATGGAGACAAACATGTCAAAGAACGTGCACAATGCTGATGTGTTTATTTTCTGGCGTTGCCAACATACCTGAGGATGCATAAAACCCGCTTAGCAGATCTGCACTTTGAGGGGACTGGTGAAATGTGTTTGCTGTAATCTCGCTTAAATTTTGAGCCAGCTTACTTAAGCAGCGCTTAACGAAACATGGGTGACACCGACCCAAACTCGTGGATCAGTGATTCATAAATCTGTCAAATTTTGACATTCCCTCCCAGGATTGATTCACTTCCAAAAATTTTAAATTCTCTGACTTTTCCATGCACGTTTTTCAATTTTCCTGAGTAAGTGGAGTAAGAAACAAAATGTATAGGAGATATGACACGGCTACCTACGATTTACCTGTGTTGCACTGAATTTGGGAAACAAAGAGGCATTGCACTGGCTGAAGCAATGGGACCAGATGTTCCTGTTGAAATGGGTGCAAAGCCACTATGGTGCCGTGTCAGGCACGAATTAATCAGTTTCATACACTTAGCATTACAAATTGAAGTTAAAATATTTTTTTGACAGGTTTATTAAAATTCACTGACTTTTCCAGGGCAAAAACAATTCCAGGACTTTTCAGAAAATCCCATGCTTATAACAGCCCAGTTTGCAATGTGACGGGTGAATTTCTACTGTTTTTCACTATTGCCAAGGGCTATAGAAAAGCATTCAATATTTTTACGACACATTTTCATCAATTCTCCGACTTTTGCAGTTCGAACTTTTTCAAAGTTTCAAGTTTTCGAGATACAAATGTACTCCATTTTCCGGAAATTGACATGGATAACCACAAACACTTGTTTTAAACTATGTATGTCCTACCTTGCAGCTCGTGGTGGAGCAGTGTTGGCTGGGATGGCTGGAGAAGCTGCCGGCTGGCCTCTACCAACACCAGCAATGGTGCTAGCAGTAGTTGGCTGTTCATCCTCATCTCCTCCAAAGCTGGTGATGTATGTGATCTGCCCAGCATTTGCAGGCGATTTTGAGCGACTTCGACTGTGAGATCGACTTGGAGACTTGCGATATGCATCGTAAGTTGGACTGGTTCGAGCAGCATAGCTAGAAAAAATAAATCAGCACATGGAAAACCATTACCAAACAACTTATTTCATGAACAGAAATGCTAACTAGAAAACTTTAACAGTTGCTCCTACGACTAATGATGTTGTCAATAATTTGTCAAATTAGCGATTCTAAATCGTTCATCAACCATCAGCAGCCAAATTTAAATCTCTCAAAGACAGTTAAAAACAAGAGTTCAAGTTTGTTTTTTTAAATTTGCAGCTCATGAAGGTAAGGAGCAAATTGTTTTTTGTAAACATAATTATTTGAAATTGCAAACAATGAAAATACCAACAATGTACTCTGCTAATAAAAGTCAAGATGTTAACTTTATTCACTAACTACCAAGTGGTAGAATAGCAAGCAACAATTCCCAATTTACTACCCTTGAAAATAAATTTATTTGACCTGAAAATTTCAATCCAAAGCTTATAAGCTTCCTCCAAATATGAAAGAACATACTAGAATATAGAAGAATTCCAGAATAGAATACTAGAATTTACGTAAATACCAATTTTGAACACAACACTATAAACTGTCTATTGTGCAAATCAATGAAAAATAATTTTAAACTAAAGGTGCTTAACACGAAAATTATGTGAAGAGTACACAAATTTTCTAAAATTGTACATGATCTTATTTCAAAATCTCTTTAAGGAATGGACTTCATTCATGGAATATTTTAGCTGTAGAAAGACTCCAAAACACTTTTGCCATCAATCGATTTTCTGGTACCAAGGACTCACAAAACACGGATTCTGGCTACAGCACATGACAGAAGATTTTTTTTTCTAAAATTCATAGAGCATCTGGATTTATCCACTTTTCCATTGCCAGGGCCCTGCAATAAGAGTTTTTCTGCCACAAATTCGCCATTTTTTCACTAAGCACTACATTACTTTCTCTCAACCCTACAGCGAGAATGTAACTTTAAAGACAAATAAGACCCATAAAAATTTTGATACACAGTTGGACCTGGCATAATGTCGTGATGAACACAAACTCAGAAAGTGACAAACAATAACACAACTTTTTTTTTTACCTGGGAGGGCTGATCTTGCGACCCTGAAGACGTTTCTCCCTAAAAGCTCTCCTTTCTCTGCGTGATTTACGACCCTGTCAAGGCAAATAAAACATGACAATAATTACCAAAAACTCATACAAACAATCTGAAATTAATATATTAATAAATACTGCAATAACTTAAGTATATTCTTACAAAATCAAGGGAGGTTAGGTTGCGATCTAGATGCAATGTAGTTAGTTTGTTGAATCGCACATCTCCTAAATTGTCATTTAAAGATGTTGTTACTGATTTTGGATACGAGGGCAATGAAGGAAATAATGTCAAAACTACATTATTTTCACACACCATCCTCACCAGTACTACTTCCTGTAACAACATATGATCTTCTTTCAGCGGAAGATGAGTGATTAAGATTGTGATGTTACAATGTACAATGTTGTAAAAAAAAGGAAAAAGGGAAATAATCAATGAATTAGATGAATCAGAGGATGATAAGGATGGAGATAATCAACTTTGCAAATTAAAGCACTGAATAAGATACAACAGCTTTGAAAAACCTAAAACATTTGTGTCTCCACTTTACTCACTACTCAAGCTATCAAGAATGTTATGTCCATAACTGTCAATATTTGGCATTATCATTGGAAAATAAAATACTGGTCACTGAAGATCATCTTCTCACTACTCATCCTTTCGTAACTTGTCACAAAAAGAAATAGTGGAACAATTGCATAGATCTGTCGCCCTCACACAAGTAACTGCTTGTTGGTTCCTTCAAGAAATCCCCATTCAATTTCACTGTTAAGAAAGAAAATATATAGAGTAGTCATAGACAGTAACCAGAGAAGGGCATCTTGTCATCTGGTAACTCTTCCTGACCCTAACAAGATTTTCCAAAGAAATTTGAATGAATGACATCCTGAAGATAGCTCAAGGTAAGATAAAGTACAATTTAATGTTCTAATTTTAGGTAGTTTATTACTCCTAAAACTGTGCAGAACTCATTTTCTTTGAAAGTAGACAGAGCCAGATACAAAAGGGGAATGACACGTGTCATCATGCTTACCAGGAGGGCAGTAGTGGTGGTCACATAACAGGTCTCATAGAAGGGTAGCAAATTATTGTGGCATCGTTAACACAAGGGGCCCGAACCGTTAGGTCAGTGAAAGCACATTGCAGGGAGATAAAGGCAGAGCCCTGGCGCTTCCTGGTATTGTACTCTGGCAGCTGACTCAGACAGCATGGCAGAGCCAAAAATATCCTTAGGGATTGCTATAGTGTGAGTGTTGGGGAAGGCAGTAATCTTCTAGGAAGCTAGTTAGCAAGCCCTCGCTTGCCGACAGCAGGCGAGCCTAACCTATGAAACTTGTGTGCCGGGGGTGCAGGCCCCAACTATTTAACGTGGTGCACCCACGTTCTCATTCAGTTTGGATCGGAGAGCGGAGGAGTGTGGGCGAGATGTCCGGAGAGTAAGGGCCAGACGATCTCGGGCGCTGTAGGCACGCGGTCCGCCGGACAGCAACCAGTCTTAATTTTGGCATCAGGCCATGTCACAGTGATAGTCACGGGATGGAAGTCAGACAGCGCGCATCACGCATCGTTTTTTCTGAGGTAAAGCAGGGTTACTGGGGAAGAAAAGGTTGCCGGAGTGTTCATTTTAAGCATCTATGTAACTTGTTTTTAATTTATTAATATACTTCTTATATTGTTGTTATTTGAAATTATTGTCTTATTCCACTACGTCACACTACCCAATTAAACATTCTCCAATAGAGTAATGTATGTGATCACAAGAAGAAAAAGAGTATAAGGGAACTGTACTTACCGAGTACATAGCCTTCTCCTCCTCTTGTTCCCTTGCCTGCCTCAAAGACTCCCGCTCCTCTAAATCACGTGTTAAGAAAGTGTAGAAATCATTGCCACTCATACCATAGGCTGCGCCAAAGGTGTTCATCTCATGAGCCTGTTGCGGACCCACCTGGGTCACATCAACACACAAATCTGGAAACACACAAACATTTTCAACATTAGTTCTAAAATTAGACGAATTCTACTACAAGAAATACATGTGATATACTCAATAAATGCTTGGTAACAAAAATCACTTATCTTTGCCAGCTAAGATGGAAAAATGTAATATTCTCAGGTTCAACTTATTTGATACGGTTTATGTACCATCTTTTTAAGATAATATGTATGTGTGTATGTTACAGTGTGTCTTGGATGACCCCCAACAAATTTTTGAACGTTTCAATGACCCCAAAAAATATTAGCACATTCCCCCTAAAAATATTAAATTTGATCAGACTAAATCAGATACAAAATTTCGTGCCAATTGGTTATCTTTAACCCCCACTGACTTGAGCTCAAAGTTTAGAGATCGCTTGCCTTAAGTATTGTCCTGAACAAATCACTGATAAAACAATGGTTGACTTTTAAATATTCATGCTATTAATTTCTGATGTCAAATTTATTAGCCATTTCAGTTTTTGCTCATTTATAATTCCGTTCAACAATCCTTAAAAATAATAAAACAATAATAATGACATTATTTATGTAGAGAGAGACTTGGGCCATCAGGCTGCTCTTCTGCCTATCCACGTAATACACAAATTTATAGATCCAAATAGAAATGGTGGAGTGTTATTCAATGATACATTTTGTAAATAAAATACAACTAAGATGTCTTGCCCCTGGACTCTCAAAAGGGAAGACACAACGTCCTAACATTTGCCTTAAGTGGCTGGGGGAAAAAGAGGGAAAATAAAGGAAGTGTGCATGCTCTTCCACATTGAGCAAGAAAATAAAATTGATAATAATATAAAAAACTTTACTATCCAAGGGGGAAAAAAAAAGTGCCTGAAAATAAATTATGAAAAATAATAATTTAGCGATACACATCAAATGTAAACAAAAATCTCAATACATTAAACAATCGTAAAATAAATAAAAAAGAAATCAGAAACAACATATTCGGGATTGCTAAGAAGGTGGAAGATCTTACGACTGATGGAAAGAAATATCAGAATGGTCTGAAAGATATTTCGAGTAAAATTAAGTCTATTCAAGAGAATAATATCAAGCTATCGGCAAGATGTGATGCAATAGAGTCCAAACAACATGACATCAATGCAGAAATGGAAACCATGATAAATTCAAAAAAATGAAAAATTGAGGAAAGAGCTCAAAACTAAGCACACTACTGAGATCACGGCAGCAGCTACAGAAGAGATGGAGGAAAGGAACCGTAATCTGAAAAATATCATTATATATGGAATTTGAGAAAGTAAATCGGATACCCCTGCTGAAAGGAAGAGAGAAGTCATCCAGGAATTCAAAAAGATACTTCGAAACCTTAACTCCACGAAAGAGCTACCTGCAGAAACTGAAACCAGCATTTTGAAAGTCACATGTCTGGAAATGTTAGTGACAGATAAATCTGGACCATTGAAGATCATATTGAAAATGGTGTAACTCACACATGAGCTACTGCTAAGAAACCATGATTTACCTCAGAACACCTTATTTAATAAGGATCAAACTCCTTTGCAACGTGAGGTGATCAAGGAGTTGAGAGTAGAGCTGGCAAGAAGACAGAGGGATGAAAGCAAAAATCAACTACAGGAAAGGTACTTTTATCAAAATTTGATTTGTTTCTACTCGACATCCAAGAATACATGCCGACTATTATAGCACTGACAGAATCACGATTGAAACCGGACCTTTTGGATGAAAAGATTCATATAGAGGGCTATAGCATGTTTAGTAGAGGTAGAACTGGAAGAGACAGGGGAGGAATTCTGATAAGCATAGCAATGATAATCCGTTTAAAGTTATCCCTCACTCAGATATGCAAAGAGATTCTTTAGAATCACTATGGCTGCAAATTAGGCTACATCATTTGAATTTCTATGCTTGTATGTTATATCAATTTCCTTTGTCATCACATAGAATTTGAGACGTAGATACTGCCCTTTTTGATATACTTTGTCAGGCAAACAATTATTATTTTTGGAGACTTCAATATTTAGTCGCTTCATTGGTTTGAGCCCAGCTCAGATAAAATCCTGTTTGTAGAAAAAGTGTTTCTTAAGGTATACGAAGATTCTAGTTCCTTTTAGCTGGTAACTAGGGGAACTATGTTTTGGGATGGACAGAGATCAGCAACACTTGATCTACTTTTCATAAACAATGAATCAGCTTTATCGACTCCAGTCACACAAAGTCCTATCGGTAATCGTGATCATGCTGTTCTGTGCATTTGTATGCAAATCAAATTTCATGATGCAGATTCCTCTAGCCACAACCACAAGGTATACTGGCGTGCAAATTTCGAGGATGTAAAGAGGGGCCCTTTAACAGCTCCTCTTACTTTAGAACACGTCAAGGAACAGGAAAGTAATTGGATGACATTTAGTTCAGGAATTATCAATGTCTTAGATGCCCACTCTCCTATTTTAAAAAGAAGTTCCAAAGAAAATAAACCATCAATTACGAAAAGGATACGACTTAAAAAAAAAAACAACAACAACAACAACAACGGAAATTTAAATCCACCAATTGTCGGTAACAAAATAGGAAATTAAAGAGAGTTACGCAACACAATATCAAAAGAGATGCATGCTCGCAAGAGAAATTATGAACAAATATTGTCAAGGCCAAGGGCAAGCATTAAGGGCACACATCCGCAAACATATCTTTTAAGGTTTCTATCCCACATGCTCTCCGAAAAGAGGATGGAAAATTGCTTTAGATCCCAGTGATGTGGCTGAGGTCCTGGCAGACAGTTTTCAAAACTTCTACGCATTGGAATAAAACGATTCTGTCCCGACCTTCTGAGGAAACACTGGAAGACATTGACTTACATGTAGCAGGTGTGTTCAACATCCTCATATCACTAGATCCTAACTCTTCTGCTGGTCCAGATGGTAATCAACCCCTTGTACTGAAAGGATGTGCAAAAGAACTTGCTCCAGTTCTATGTAAAATTCTCTGAGACTCCCTTGACTCCAGAGTATTGTCGACAGACTGGAAAACAGCTAATAATTACACCAATTTTCAAGAAGGGTTGTAAGATAGATTCCGCTAACTACAAACCAGCAGAAAGGGAAGTGCTCATTAACTGAAAACTGATAGTATACTCAAGATGAATCGATGTAAATGTAAAATAAGTATTGTTGCATACTACAGTGTTGTGTTATCAATATCAACAACGAATTTCATGATATTTGCTTGCTGTCAAACAGAAGTAACATTTAGATATGTTCACTACATTGATAATAAAGGTCGTAATTGTGAAAAATGGCATGTGATAGTGAAAAACAGTTTGTATTTTCAAAATCGGGATGATGTACTTTATAAAGAAGACCAATTTTGAAGAAAACCACGAAGTCATGCAGACCAGTGTAATTAGTTTTACCTTCCTTAAGTTGTAAAATAACACAGCGAACACTTTTTTACCAAGGGAAATTTGTATGCATTTTTTTTAAATGTCTCTGATTAAAAACATGCTGCAAGACAATTTTTGCCAAGAGAGTAACAAGTGAACTGCAACGCTTCTTGATGAGTTGTCAGAATGTGATGAACTCCACCAACAGACATATGTCTAGCAGACTTGGTGTATGTTCAAACTTGGGCATTGAAGCCCAGCCAACATCAGTGAAAATGATTCCATCATCAAGAAATTTAGGAGGAGGGGGGAGAGTTCCAAAATATTAAAATAGTGGGTATGCATTCAAAATATTAAAGTTGAAAAAGGGATACCCCAGCTGAACATAGTTTATTTTTTTTTATTTTTATTATTATTATTATTATTATTATTATTATTATTTATTATTATTATTATTATTAATTATTATTATTATTTTATTTATTATTTCTATTATTATTATTATTATTTATTTATTTATTATTTTAATATTATTATTATTATACTACTACTACTTTACTACTTCCAATAATGGGGCACTTCGTTTCACGGATTCATTTATTAGTAAAATAAAATTCAACATAGTGGTATGATTGGTAACTAAGAGGAATCAGGGTTCAAACTCCAGCATTGCTGGGGATTTTCATCCAGTCAGGTCCTATTCAGAGCAGTCCTGGGATCCACTTAGCTTCCTTTTCATACGAGTTCTAGCATGGCACTTGCCAGTAAATACTGGGTAAAACCTGCAACCACGATACTTGCCATGCCATCATCTCAATTCTGAAGTCATAGTAAAACTTCCCACAGATACCTTTTCCTCCTATCAGATACCAATTACATAATACCTCCTATTATATATTAATTATAATAGGGGTGTAGAGAACCCTGGAAGTGGGTCGCTGCAAGAAAAGCAAAGCAAAAGGGACAGAAGTAAAGAAAAGGAAAAAGAAAAGCAATAATAATAAGCTTAACCCTGTAATGACACACATTAATCTCTTTTCAGAATAGAATATGACTGGACTCGGAAGAGAATGTGTAGCATGATCAGAAATGGCCAATACACAAATAATAATAAAAATAAAATTCACTCACCAAAATCAATGTCACTATCATCTTCCTCTTCCTCCTCCTCTTTCTCCTCTTCCTTCTCTCCCTGTGCATCATCTCCTCCGGCGACATTGTTACTCGAAGACCCACCACCTCCTCCTCCACCCCCTCCTGCGTCTTCATACGAGTATGGAATGGCCGCGCCAGCAGCCTGCTGTCGAGCTGCCGCTGCCTCTTGGCGCTGCTGGGCGCGTTGGCGACGTTCATCACCAGGTCGCATTGCTCCGAACTGTTCCTCCAGATACAGTTGATGGAGAAATTTCTCCTCGCCAACTACAAAGGACATCACACCACAAGAGATTCAGCAACAATTGCTTTCATAAAATGTAACTGCTAATTGGGAGCTGCAGTGAAAAGTTAGAATAAACATGATCAATAAACCTGCTCAGCCTTACTACCATACATTTAACTGATGCATTTTATACAGTTCAACAAATTATTTAATACTATTCATTTATTAAAAACAGAAAACTTATAACATTAAATTTATAACACAAATTTAATACATACAAACAGGTATTTATATGTATTTACATCACTTAACAATGCTTCTATTAAATCAATAATTTCAATAAGAATTTGCACAACTGCCTGTGCACCACTTTCGCACAAAAAACATTAATGAACTTTATCATTACACATAGTAGACTCTGGAGTGAAACCTGAAGTACCAGAACCACCTGGACCATGTATTTGCTCAATGATACTTTGTAATTAAGCATGTGCAAATTTTGCAACCCAGAAACGTTTGTACTGAATCCTTTACTGTGTGATAAGAGTAAGGATGATGCATCAGAAAAAAGAACTAGATGTTTGGAAGGTTCTATATCTAATCAAAATTTGAAAATTCTTACATTCAGCACCTTCTAGTTCAATACATGACAGCATATCAAGACTTCCTCATTTATCCTTTGTTCAGGCCATATAGAGATATTTTCAACAACTTCTAAAACAGTTCACTTTACCAAAGATTGCATTGCTCGGTGAAAATAATTCTTCTATCAGTCAAATAAGAAAAGGGGGATGGTGTTCTCGAGTGATTTATAATGATTCAGAATAGTCACTGAAAAGAATACTGCAAGAATTGACACAAATCATGTCGAAAAGCCAATGACATTATGTGGGCATGTGAATTAGTCATCAAACAGGTGTAAATGGACAGGCCATAAATACAAAATCTCAAGGAGCCTATGCTTATTACTTTCAACAAGCTTTAAGTTAAACTCACAAGAGACTAACTTATCTTCAAATAGTTATGCCTGTAAATAATATTTCCTTACAAAAGGAAGTTTTGAAGTGAACTTTTCTTGCATTATAGCCATATAAATACATTGATTTCATGCAAACATTCTCCTGTTGCCAAAAAGAATAGGGAGTATACTTGCTGACTGCACATCCCAATTTGTTTTGGTATCAATGAGTGAAGAAAAACAAATATAAACACACACACACATACACACAAGAGACAACAGATCATAGAAGATATTAACATTTTAAACTATTCTGTACAATTTCAAGAAGTAATGCATTTTGCATTCAAGTAGGAATTTCCTCTCTCTTTCACAATCTTCTGATGGATGAAGGGTTTGAAGAGAGAGAAAGAGGGGAGAAAGAGGTAGTTCATTATTTCCATCAAACACTTCTGTTAATTCAGCTTAACTTCAACAGAGAAGTAATTAATCCAATTTGATATGAGCACTGGCCCAATTTTCTATTACTGTTTGGGTATATTTTTAATTTATAGCTTTAAAATTTTTGAAAGTATTATTATAAATTACGTTAAAATAAAATTATCCACTAAAACAGTTGACATCACCCGTGTTTCAATTCAGTGTCAACGATACATCAATTTTGATTCCCAGACATCCAAGAAATAGTTGAGAAAGAACACCCTTTGTACCAGGCTAACAAAACCTAACTCTTGCTTATGGCGAACCTATGGAAGCTCTTTGAAGTTTCTGTTTATTGAGAAAACTGGTACATCATACATTGTTCCCCTACAGAGCCAAAAAGCTGGAGCCCTTAGTTCAAATTTCTTAACCACATTCCTTGGTCATAGAAGTTTAGCAACTCGAGACACCCAGATGCCTGGTTACTAATGGCATCAAGCCCTTTGCTGGAGGGATAAAAGGCAATGACTCTGTGACGTTATGACAAATTTAACAAATAAATTTTATTATATACTTTAAAATTTTTATTTTAATTTTTTAATCTGAAATTAATGAACTCTCCTTGGTAGAAGACTTGACTGATGTTAAAAATGACAGGTACTTCATTTTCACTAGATCAAAAAGATGTTTTAGACCAAGTTTGGATTATACTTCAATAAGATCTGCCACATCTAAAAAAAACTGGTTCTTGTGATTTCATTGCAGCTTTTAACAACCTCCTGCAATACGATTTTCAATAATGACCAATGTGAAATCTAGTGTAATTTTTAAATGCTTAATATAAAAATGTAAGGGAATCAAGAGAGCTCTGTTATTATGATTAATAAAAATTCTCGTTTTACATCACTTAAAATTATATGTTAATGTAATATGTTTGCCTCCCATAAACTGAAGAATCTACTGGAATTGTGCATTTTTGTTTTATTCTTCTGATGAAGGGTGACTATGAAGTTTATTAAGTGTGTGATTAATGTGTCTGAGGGGCAGGGTTTCAGAAAATATTTTAGAGTTCATTAGGGTGTTGCTATGAACAAAATTTGATAAAACCCTACGTTTATGCCATCGACAGACAAGAGAAATCAACATTAGAGGGGCAAGGAAAAATTAAGTTTGGAGTAGAGTAGCTTTCATTGTACAAGATAGTCATATCTTCTGTGTAGTGTTGTCGATTTTGCAGTTTTATGGAACTTTGAAACCATTTAATATCAGTCAAATATGACAAAACAAAGAAGACATATAATGAAATATCTAGTTACAAAGTTGATGCTTTCCCTAAACAATAAAAGATATCTCTATTTACCATCTAATGGGTTCACGAAGCAAGTTTTGTACTTTAGAGTATTATCAAATGAAATTGGCTGTTAATTATGCGTTGTGGCCTCAAGGATATTCTACGTCATACATGAGAGCCCCAGGCCCAACTATACTCTTAAATGTTGAAATTCAAAGTGTGAATAGTCGACATGACTGTAAAAGTAATTTGGCATAAAAATACAAGGGTAAGACTACTTTCAACTGACTCTGAAAATAGTTTCTACTTAGATCAAAGATAACATTCAACTGGATTCTTTTTTTATAAACATTCATTTTATAACATCAGGTCATAATGAATAGAATAGAAAAGTATGAAGAAGAAACACTCACATGAATCTCAACTTACGTGGTTCAAAGAAATCAAAAATTATTTCATGCACAAAAGGCAAAATGTTACTGTGCATTTTTCTACCAAAATTGAAAATCTTATACTTCTCTTCAATTTCATGAAAATTTTCATGAAAGTAAAAATTATCTAAGTTTTGTACACCACTTGAATCATTTGAATGTAAAATTTAATACACAAGATATTAGAATGAAATAAATTAAAACTGTTCATATGATCACATATTTTGATCCAAAGAAAGAATATTTTATCCAAACGCAGAAATCCTACAAGAAGGATACTGGCTTCGAGATTTTAAAGTTTTTGTAATTTTTTTGTTTTCTTTACAAAATTAGTCCTGTTTTATTTATTTTGTAACCCTTTTTCATAGAAATTTGATCCTTTTTAGCAGTTGGGTAATATTAGAAATGCTTTTTTAAATAAATGGAAATCTTAAAATAAGAATTAAGAAATTAAAATAAGTACTAATGAAAAGGGAGACTAATTGAATGTGTGAAAATGACATTCAAGTGACATTTTATAAATTCTGAGAAAATCACGTTCATTTTAGGCTATAATTCAGATGCAATGTAACTTCATGTTTTTGATAAATAATTGAAATGCTGTGGTTTTAATAATGAAACAAAGCACAAATTTACAGAAATATTGTATTAAATAAAGTTTTCTCAAAATTTATGAAATGTCACTTATACATTCTGGTTTCCACCTATTCAATGGAAGATATTTACACATATTAAAATAAGGGCAGTAGAATTTCCTAATATTCATTTCCTTTCTCAAATAGTTGTAAAAAACATTTTTTCAAGAGAAGGAACGCAAATTTGTAGAAAATTCATGAAAAAAGAACAGAATTAACAAGGAAGCCAACAATTATTTGTACCTGAACAGATGGACCCTAATTCATAATACCTTGTAAATAGCAACAAAGAACAGAAAATTTTACTGTTGCTCATTACTACATTTTTACAGAAAGGGTTTCAGTACTGAGCAATGCTTACCTCCCAAGAAGTCATTCTGCACAATGATGCGGTAACGTTCATAGTTGGCTAGTCGGTCTTCCCTTGACAACTGCTCTGGATCTGGAGGGTCAGTGCGCACTGGGTAGTCTGGAATGTGGTCCAGATGTGCCCGTACATCAAACCGATCTATCAGCACATCAGCACGACCCTGCCAAGGCATCCTACGGCCACATACAAACTACATGCAGAACTCCGGCAAACCACCCCACAGAGGATAAAAATCGTGGGTCAAGACGCAGAGCACCAGTTAGATACAGCAATCCGAGGGATATATTCTTGACCTCGACACTTACATATTAGCCGGGCTGTCGCCTGCCAAAGCAACAGCCGGATCCAAATGAATTTTAACCGGGCGGCCGTGCAACTGCAGAAATTGTGTGGGATCGGCTTTCTAAAACATGCGAAACCACGATACAGTTACTCTTCCTTGCAGAAGAATACACCCGAAGAAACACTAATCAGGCTGTACTTACGATTTTCTCATAAAAATCTCGCCGCCTTTCGGCGCGTTTCTTGTAATCCACCATAATTCCGCGGATTTTCCGCTCTTGCTTACGTGCTTCGTGCCACATTTTCTTAGTTTTGTTCACTGTTAATTAATGCAATCTGTCGATAAATAATCAACACATCAAATAACCCCAGACAGAACCCAAAGCTTGACCCGCTCGGGAAAATGGACGCGAAATGAATGCTCGACTCAACTTATTTCCGTTTTCGGTACGAAATCCTTCAACTGAACATTCAGATCGTTGAATTCACATACTTACTTTTTTGCTAATATTCCATAAAGCAATCACATTATCCCCCACACTACCCATGAATCAACAAACAAGCAAACACTTACTTCCAATATTACACCTGCGACACCATCCGCCATCTGCAAGACAATGCAGCCAACACCCATGCAGTCAATACTACATTGGGAGACACGAAACAATTTTTGAAATTGTACATCAATGGCATTGAAGAAATCTATATATTTTACGATAATTGCATAAGTTTTGCATCAAGTGCTTTCATTTATTCAAAAAAGAGGACACCAGCATGTGATTTCTCTCATTTATTCTGTCAGCGGGAAGCGGGAGCGTTGCAAGAACAGTCTACCATCGCATGCTCTCTTCTTCAGCTCAAATTGAGTCAAATGTGAGCATGCGCTACGGTGCGTAGATCTCTCTGCGGTCCATCCGACCCAATCAAACCCGATATTATTATGTACTCGGCCGGCGTAGCGCCGGTGGCATCAGGTGGCACGTCAGTTTTCCTTTTACCGCATTGTGAGGCATCGAGAACTGTATTACGTTATTCGCCGGAAAAAGAGTATAGTAATTCACGGCGATTCACTAATAATGTACTTACTTTTATAATGTACTTACAGGTGCTTTAAGCGATTGAAAGCTTTCTTTCTTTCTTTCTTTCTTTTTTTTTTTTTTACTTTCTCGCTCTTACGAAGGTACTCCGTAAAAAGAGAGTCATGTAATCGTGCGCCAGAAAACGGAAAATTTTTGACAGAAAAAACTTATTGCCGAGCTTTGGTAACGAAAAAGTGGATAAATTCTGGTTATTTATATAGAAAAAATCCTCTAACACGTGATGTAGCCAGAATCCATGTTTTCTGGATCCTTGATACCGAAAAATCGATTGACGACAAAACGTCGATCCGTCCGTCTGCCAGTGAACAACGCTGGCAGTTAAACTGTACATCTGATTTTCTCCAAAATTTATATTCAAAAATGATTATTCAAAATTGATCTGGCTGTCGTCGTTGCCCCTTGAATTTGAAACCAATGTTTTAATTTAGGAGGTACTTTACATGAAGCTCCTTGGACATTTTCAAAATTTTCATAAAAATTGATCCAACTTTTTTATTACATTTTGTTATTGGATAGTCTAAAGGACGATTAAGATAATGGTGTAAATCTCATTTTTGAAAAAAACGGATTTTTCGATGAATTAAACATTTTTTTCGGCGTTTTCCTACAACTAAAACTCAAAGATAAAGATATTTTCCCTTAATGAAATCTGTTCCATTAAGATAGATTTTGAAATAAGGTCATGTACAATTTTTCGAAAATTTTTGTATTTTTCGCATTTTTTGCGTTAAATATAGTCAATTTTTAATTTTGTTAAAACATTTTTTTTAAAAAACGGCTCCAATTTTTTTGATTAAATAAATGTAGGAATAGCGTATAGGACGCTTAAAAGAATTGGTCCTGATCGTTGAAAATTGTGTTTTTCTGAAACTGCAAACGTTCAAATTTCTTTTCGGCGTCTTCCTATAACTACAATATGAAGATACAATGATACATTGTTTGTTCTTAATGAAATGTGTTCATCAACACATCTAATAATGTCACGTTCAATTGTTCATATATAATATATAATTATATAATATATATATATATATAGTATATATATATATATATATATATATATATATTATATATAATGAAATTTTGTATTTTTTTAAACCATATTTTCTTGAAAACAGCACAACATTTGTTGATTAAATTTTGACTTAAGAGAGCATATTGTACGTTTAAGATTATGATGCAGGTCTCAAGTTTGTTGATATGTCTCATTTTTCGAAAATTGGAAAAAAAGGTTTCGGCGTCTTCCTACTAATGTGAATATATACTTTTTTTTCTCAATGAAATGCGTTCATTAAATAAGGTCATGTTAAATTTTTCGGAAATATGAGTATTGTTTGTGTAATCTGGCGTGAAGCTTAGTCGCCCGCTTCGAATTTTCTTCGCTTCGTGAACGTAATATGAGAAGCACTTGGAGGCAGTTGGAATTTGTAATTTAGAATTAATTACGTAAGTTAGAATTTGTAAGTTAATTACGTAAGTTAAAATTTGTATGGGGATTAGATGGGGTCTTTGACACGGAAGCTGAGTTACATTATTTGTTACAAGCATATTAAGTCTGTTTAAAAAAATATACAAAACAAATGTAAACTAATTCATTATATACCACTGTTTTGTTAAATATACATTATTTTTCTTTTTGTTTATCAGTATAGTTTCTAATTGTATAGAAACAGTTATGAAGCAGAAAATATTTTACTTTTAACTTAAATTTGTGTAACGACTTAAGTTGTTTGTCATCTGGCAATGGGTTGTAAAGTAACGTACGTGTATTGTATGTTGATTTCCGGTAGTGAGCTGTTGGTACTGACACTTGAAGGTTATTTCTACGACGTGTGTTGTAATCATAAATATCAGTATTGCATGAAAATATATTCCCACCATTAAGTAAGTCAGTATGGCATTTTTTTCATTATTCGAATAATTTTCTTTTGCAATCTGAAAGTTTGGATACTACACGATGAGCTTCCTCAGAATAGTATGCCATATCTCAGGCGGGAATGCACATTTGTAAAATACATTGCAACGAGCTGCATGACGGCTGACAGAATTGGAAACGATACTGAATGCATTACATAGCACGCATAACATGCAATTTAGTGTTTAATTCTGTTATATGTACATTCCATTTGAAGTTTGAATTGAGAGACCGAGAAATTTGGTACCTTAACATCAGCTAATTGCATATTGATCATTTTCAATGGAGCATGCGATTGCTGATTTAAAATGCAAAAATGCATTGAAACTGTTTTCACGCCGTTAACCATCAATTTATTACAAAACCAATTTGAAACTTCTGAAATAGTACTATTTATTGTTTCTTTTTTTGCAAAGAACATTCGTGTCATCGGAAAACAGAACCGTTCTTCCACTTTTAATAGACGAGGGCATACCGTTTACGTTAACAGAAAGAGGATAGGACCTAAAATCGAACTTTGCGGGACCCCATATTCAATTGGTAAAGAATTGGAAAGATAAGTAAATAATGTCCTTTTGTGCCAGTACGGTATTTCTACACTTTGAGATCGATATTTAAGGTACGAGGTTATCTAATCTAGGGCGATACCACGAATTCCATAAGAAGGTAATTTTGATAGCAAGATGTTATGATCAATAATGTCAAAAGCTTTCGAAAGATATAAAAATAATCCAGCTTCATTTTGGCCCATTGATGTAGCAACATCCTTAAGAAAAGAAAAAATGGCAGATTCCTTAGATTTCATTTTCTAAAACCATGTTGTGAGTCTGATAAAGCTTTGTTTTTCCTGAGAAAAGTTTCCATTCGCGTATAGAAAAGCCTCTCAAAAATATTTTTGAGAAAACTGACAAAGAGAAATTGGCTGTAATTTTTTAATTTCCATTTTTCCTCCCATTTTTAAGAAGTGGACTTATTTTTTGCTGTTTTTGAAAATATCTGAAATATTCCTGCGCATAAAGAAGCATGAAAATGGGAGTAACGGCGTAATTAAAAGCAGGTACACCAATTAGTTTCAATAAAACAATCCGGGAAATTCATCAAACCAAGATATATTTATTTTTAGTTTACTGTACTATTCGTAAATTTTTTAGAAGAAGGTTTCGAAATAAACATTTCGTGTGCATAATTTTTTTAGGAGGGAATGATGTTGAATTTTGATGGTTTTAGTCCCTTTGTGAGTTCAACCGCAATTCTAGAAAAGTGTTGGTTGAAGAGATTTGCCTCTTTTTTCGGATTACTGACTTCTCTTTCATTATCCTTTAAAATTAATTTTCTACCAAGTATCGAGATGATGTGGTCGTATTTTTTACGATATTCCACATTGCTTTAGTTTCAAGAAAAAAACCCTTCAAATATTGCATAAGTTCTTAAATTGGGCCATAAATATAACACAGAAACTTATGTTGTTACTTTTTCGTATATGTACGTATATACGGAGTATTATACATAGTATAGAGAAACTCATGTAATGCTGCGGAAAATCAATTTCGAGATTTACACGGCAATACACTTTTTGGGGTCCCCTGACACCGAAAGAGTTTTTTTCAAAATCCATCTGTTTGTGCAACTATCTATCTGATTGTCCGTCTGAGAATACAACTAGCAATTAATAATTACAAAATTACACAAAAATTACAAAAATTGAATCTTTTTTTACTTGTCTCTCACGTCAATATTTATATTAGCGACAATTTGTTCACAGTAATGTATTTTTGAGTACTTGAGCTTCAAATAATGCCATCACGTTTCTCAAAAACTCAACAGTTTTCTGTCAAAACCAGCTCAAAACTACGCAGTTTTGGAAACGCTCAAACGCCATTTTCTCAAAAAACGACTCCAATTTTGCATATTATACTGTTTAAGGTAACAAAAAAATAATGTTGTTGTATTCTTTTGTTTAAAAAAAAAACACAAATGTAATTTTTTGAAAAATCTCTCACGTCATTAATATGCACATTTCTAGCAATACAATAATACACATACAATAATGTATATACATTATTGTATTTGTGATTGGAAGTGCTTTAAATAAATTCAAATGAAGTTTATTGAAAACTCAAACAATTCCTGTGAAAAAGAGCTTCAAATTTCGCATTTACACTAACTCTTAAAAGCCTTGTCTTAAAAACAGTTCTAAATTTTTCAATGAAAAATGCTATTTAGGAAGGGATCTCTTACTCTTACTCTTCTTTAATATTCGTAAAGCAATATTTCAGTTCTAGAATTAGAAAACTGACACATTAAGAAAATATTTTGGAAAAAATACTTTGTGCGGCGATAGATTACAGCTGGTAAGAGGATAGGGCAAAACCGCAAAGACAGTCGATACCAGGGAAATTAGTTAACTTTACAAGGAGAAGGACTGTGATTTTCTGTAGCATTTCTAGTTACTTTCCTGCATACGTACAAATATATACGGAGCAATATACGAAGTATAGGGAAAGTTATGTAATACTGCTGAAAATCGATTTCGAGATTTCAATGGAAATACACGTTTTGGGGTCCCCTGACACACAAAAAGAGTTACATGAAGCTCCTGGGGCATTTTCTAAATTTTCTCAAAAACGGCCCCAAATATTTTCTTTAAATTTCTTTTACGAATAGAGTAAAATACGCTTGTAAAGGTGGTATAGGTGCAATTTTCAATCTTAACTCTGAATTTGAGAAACTTGAAAAAGTTTCTCGGGACTCTTTTTTCTTCTCTTCTATTTTCCGGCCTCTTCCTACAACTACAGAGTTAAAGTTAGATTTGGCTAAAGTAATATCAACCCAAATTGGACCATTATAACTGCTTTTCATACAGTCCCAACAATACGACGCAATCAACTGAAATCCCGTTATTCTTGCGAAGGCATTGTTTCATTCCAATCTTATTCTCCCTGAGTGATAATAATTTTTATTTCATATATTTCAAATAGGTTTTAAATAATTTCTAAAAGATTAATTTGTAAATGTTTAAAAAAAGGCTCGAAGAGCCGGAGAGAGAGAGAGAGAGAGAGAGAGAGAGAGAGAGAGAGAGAGAGAGAGAGAGAGAGAGAGACAGACAGACAGAGAGAGATAGAGAGACAGACAGAGAGAGAGACTGAGAGAGAGACAGAGAGAGAGAGACCGAGAGAGAGACAGAGAGAGATAGAGAGAGACAGAGAGAGATAGAGAGAGAGAGATCGAAAGAGAGAGATAGAGAGAGACAGAGAGAGACAGAGAGAGATAGAGAGAGTAATAGAGAGATAGAGAGAGACAGAGAGAGATAGAGAGAGAGAGACACACACACACACACACACACACCAACCGTCCGGAACCACCAATCAGTCAAAAACGAGTAGCACGTGAAGAACTCGCCAACATCAGCACGTGGAATTGAGAGCTCGCTTCCGCTGATGGTGACTCGTCCGAACTTTTCGTGAGGCATTTATTCCTTTGCAATGGCGGTAAGCAATCCAGTTATCGCAGTTTGCGAAGAATCTCGGCTATGCAAGGCCACGCGTCATTGTTAATGTTTTAGGTTGTTTTGTTGGACTGCTCTGTGAAGGAAAATGAAGATATTGTAAGTTTAGCTTAAACAAAAACTATTTAGTTCACTGGTATTAAATGAGAAGATTGATTGACCGAACATTTTCGCTTTGGATCGTAAAACGAAGAAATTTTATGAGAATGTTTTTGCCAACTTGGGTACAAATATTTTTGAATCCCCGGGTTTAAAATAAATGAACTGATTGGTTTTAATAGAATTATACCTTTTTAAGGCAAATCTCTATGAAATTTGGAAAGGTTTTTAAGAGGAAAATTTTAACCGCGAACTTAAGGATATTATTCATTTAGTTAAATTAATGTGCACAGTACCGGCTGCAACAGTATCCGTAGAAAGGAGTTTTTTCTGCTTTAAGAATAATACACAATTATAAAAAATAGGCCCAAGAACAAGAGCGAATATGCAGCTTGTCCGTTGAATTATTTGATAAAGAATGCTTGGTATCTACAGGTGATACAGAGTATTTCTAAAACAGTCATTCAAAATATGCCACAACAACAGGACATGTTTGGACAGTCCATACAGTTGGATGTTTAGAAGTTTTTACACATATTTATTCTATAAATTCATGTATGTCAATACGTTAACTTAAAAGCTTGAAACAAAAGTGTAACAGCTGCAGCACATGGGCGTCGGGTACTCACTCGTCACATTCCAATCGTGTGACACTCGGTCTGGTTTTTGACACTGCGTCTCGACCCGGAGGCGAGTTCGGCTCGTGATTGTTCGGTGTTCGGAACATCCTCTCGATGCATGGAATGCTGAAATTGTAGTGGCTACCCAGTCTAATGTCGGTCCATTTCGAATTGTTGCGGGGAAGGGGTGCGCTTTCTTACAGAATAAGCAATAATCGTAATTAGGGAGCGGATTTCCATGATTTTGCATATTTTTGTTCGTGAAACTATAGGCGCATGTGGTCACATATTTCGTTAGAATGTAAACTTATTTCTAAGCCGTTTTATATTTTCGTAGAATTTATTATTTGTGAGCATTCATTCATTAGAATGTTTTTTTCTTTTCTATATATACTAAAATATTTGTGAAAATGTAGGATATTGCTTGATATCATATTTTTAAACTTGACACAAAAACTTAACAAGGCATACAGTGCTCATCACTAAAGTGAATGTTTACTTTAATTTTCTCCCACGAAGTAATGTAGATTGTATTGTTTGCAGAAAAATATATCTTTTCATTTGAAGCATGCTTCTCCTGAATTTTATGAAGAAAGTTTTATACAGGAAATGAAATATTGTTAATTTTAATTGCATATTAAAGTGCATATTTAAGAATTTTTTGGTCATAAATGCATATTTTTAAAATCATATTTCAAGATTTGTGGGACATAAAAAACCTCTCCTCAATCATAATGAATTATTACAGATTACCAAATGAATTTTGAAATACTAATTATTTTATTTCACATTTATTGATTTGAATGAATTTCAGTTTTGCCTTCATACCAACATTTCTGAAGCATTTTAATATTATCTTAAGGGAGTCTAGGAGATGTATTTGAAAAAATGAACCTTGTTTGGAGCATGTCCGAATCCCCGCTCCCTCGTCGCTTCAGAAAGATAGACCTGGATCTTGGCAAATCTAGGTATCTTCGCAGAAAAATACCACGCCTCGACGCTGGCATACATAATCCAACATTTATCTTTTTATGAAAGTAAGTAATTTTACTATCTAAATTTTCTGTGCGTATCGTGCTTGTATGTGTGAGTAGCATTGTCTGATGTTTGTTGATTATTTTTTCTTCGCATGCATCTGAAAGCGTGATATTAAGTGGATTATTTAAGCTATCTAGCTAGCTACTGTCGAAAATCCTGTCGCCGTCTGGACTCAAACCATAGGATTTTCCGGTCAGAGACACTGCAGTGACATCAGTTGATGCCCTGAGCGAACTCAATCTGTGATGCGTACTAGATCTGGGACCGTTTGTATTAGCCATCAGCTTGCTCAGCGCAGCAGCTTTACCGACAGCCATGATGGAAATAACCATTTCCGTCATGCTGGCCGCATTGTGCTTCAAAATTAGTGGGCAGCTAGTCGAAGTTGGTATTTTGCGTTAGTTGTCGTTGAGACCCGTGTTGATCCGATGATTTGGATCGTCTTTCGCTGAGCATCTCGATCTTAGTTTTTGGTGTAGCGAATTTCAGGACTTGCTCATCCATCCACCTGTTTTGTTTCATGTGCAGCAGAAAAATGGGCCGCTTCACCAGAGATGTATCTAAGTATTCAGGCGCCCATAGCCGACGTAATAATAATAATAATAATAATAATAATAATAATAATAATAATAATAAAAAACAATTCATGATATCAATTCTGTTACCAACTACCTAAAATTTAACAATATTAGTACAGAAACAGACATTTTTTGTCAGGCATTCACCTTCTACAGCACAGGACGCGATATGCCAGTTCTTTTTTCTTTGCTTCAGACAATTTGCGCCCGCCGTCGGGATCCTTCAAATTAGGGTTGTTGTTATTTGTTTTAGTGTGTATACTCTAAAGAGCGCCCCTTGTGAGCGGCCCTCATGGCACATCCCATACCGGGGATCATACCGGGTATGCATGGTCGGCCATACCGTAGATACGCCTCTACGCTTTGGCGTTGCAGGAATCGATGACAATTACAATTTCGTCTGCATAAGCTACGAACCAGGGCCGGCGTAAGAGGTGGGTACGGTGATTGGTAAAACCAACGCGAAAATATTACAGGTGCGTAATTACCCATAAGGAAGTTTGATAAAAAATGGGGGAGGATCTTCAATTTATCTATTAACTTACCTAGAAAAGTTATGAATGTTATTACTGCCGATGTCAAAAGTTAAAAATCGAGGTGAAGCGTAGCGGAGCCGAGATTTTTAATTTGGACGAGGTAGTAATAACACTGTAACATTTCGTGGTATGTTCAGCATTTTATCGGTCATCATAAAATCTCAATTTTTTTTGAGAAAATTTATGACATTACTGCGATAAATGAATTCTGTTGTTTCGGCACGATAATCGATATTGTTGGGTATTGCTTCGACATATCTATTTCAACAATACATTTGTATACCGTGGATCGAGAAAGATGGACGCTGAAAATTCGCCTGTACCTTAGTTTTGTAAGAATTTACCAAATATTTATTTTTCAAACTGCACAATTATTAACAGTATAAATAATAATGAACATCCCCAAAAATAATGCGTTTCGTTTAATTCATATTTGTCTTTTCGTAATAATTCTCTTGTCTCTTCTTTCGTAATAATGTTGACTTGCAATGAATGGGTGGTTGTTTATTTAGATTACTAAGGATGTTAAAACCCGTTGCTAAGGATTTTTAATTTTTTAATCACCATATATCGCCACCATCAAATTGATGGAATAAATTATTTTCGAAATCGACCAAAAACATTGTTCAATATTCAAACTTTGTGCACGATTTACAGTTGTAAATGAGGTAAGGTAAATGGGGCAAGGTAAATCAGGGAATGTCAAAATTGATTAATCCTTCAGTCAAGCGCGAAAGAGGAACACGGTATTATACGCTCACGTTTTCTTGAGCCCCGGATTATCTACCCCCACTCCTTTGCCAACATTAGTTGAATTAAGAATAAATAGTAAACGTTGTAGACAAAATCTGATAACCTGAAATGTTCTCTCCCATGTAATAGAAACTATTTTGCATGGAAAAACGAGCGAATCAGTTTGATATAAATTTCCTTTGTTGAAAATAACCAAACTCCCCACTTCTCTCGCTACTAGCGAAGCGAAGGCTCAAGAAAATGTGCGCGGATTATTTACAGTCTGCGTTTACATTGAACTTAACCTCAAAAAATGCTAATGAAAACCCGAAAAGTTTTAAAATGAATATGGAAGTTATCTTTTCCATTGCTGGCAAGTAAAAAGTATAGAAATAAATTATTATTGTATTTATATAAATTATTAATAAAACTTTTTGGATAAACTTTATATTTTTATACCATATTCATGTTTTTTTAAAGAAAAATTAATTCCATTTAAAAACTACTTGACACCCTCCATGTTTCTACCTACCTGAAATTTATACGTTGCGTCTGCTCTGCTATCAACGATACTCTTTTTGGCAGACCATTATATCTAGAACAAGCTCCGTATCGTACACAGGTAATTGATTCATGATTAGCTCCAGGAGATGTTGGTTCCAGGTTCCGCTGGTACGTTACAGGTATATTGCAGCGCTGTATACAGGTCGCTCTAATTCGCCGAGTACGGATATAATCAATACAGCTCTTCCTTGCTTCGTCTTATCATGTTCTTCAGCCTTCTGTGGTTTCTCTTTTTAATTGCGTACCAGTTGTCTCTGCTTTCGTGCAATTTCGTATTCCAAGTGACACCCACATTAATCATAGATTTTCTCCGCCTTTGCTTCCACACTAATAAGGATGAATGGATCATTGCTGCGATCTAAAAGCGCACTCATATCGTGGAATGATGTAACCATTACTGATAATAATAATAATAATAATAATAATAATAATAATAATAATAATAAAAATGATCTAGAACATAACAGGCCCGATATTGTCGATATTGTGGTAACTCTAAAGGTGATAAAAACTGCTTTTCTCATTGATGTTGCAGTCTCTTTTTACAAGAACATGCAAAAAAATTCTCGGAAAAATAAGGAGGTACAGTGATCTGGCATAGGAAATCAATCAATACATAAATAAATAAGTAAATAAATAAACAAACAGAAACAAACAAACAAATCTCAAAACATTAATACATAGATTAGATTTATTTAGTAAAAAATAGTCAACACTATGTGACGTATGGGAGAGAAAATCATATGCGCACGTTTTCTTGAGTTCCAGATTTCCTTCCCATCTAACTATAAATAGTTGAAAGATGAGTAAAAGTTTAAAATAATTAAATCAAAGTAAATTTTAAAAAAGGCGCGAGATTAGCAATATTTGAAAGAAATAGACATTTTCATTCCCGAAATATACAAGAAAACTAAATAGTAGCTCGCCCTTACCTCCACTCCTACCATTACAAGCAAAAGGAGAGTTCAACAAAGAGTTCAACGTGCGCATAGTGAAGCTACATTTACGTCCAGAAGCAAAACAAAGGGCCATCTCAGTATTTGCTCAATGGATCAGGGAAACTGGACAAAAACCTGACAGTGATGAGACTTAGTTGCCGACAGGCGTCTTGGTATCATGTGCACAACCCTCGCCACAGAGCCGAACCTTATCGCCTCCGCGACTTCGTGTGAGTCAGATGAGCGGCAACGCTGAACACTGGTTATGAGAAAGTAGACAAATCCTCGCAAGCTGATTGCTTCAGAACGGATCACATGACGCACCACAGCGCGGGACGGGAGAACTGTCAGTCGCTTGTACGCTGCCGGCACTACAGCTCTCTCGTCGTTTCAACAAAAGACGGTCTGGCTGTGCCACATTAAACCGATCAGTGTGACGCCATGTTCACTACGAGCAGTTGTAACAAGTACTAACACTGGGGAGGGGAACTGCCCCTTTTTGGATACAAAAGCCAACCTCTTGATTTCCTCCGAAGGACTCAGAAGAACGTTTTTTTTTCATTCCTCCTTGCTCCCCCAGGTAGGTGGGAGGGTTATGGCCTAACAGGTGGTGAAATCACGTGACTGCCCACGAAGGGCGGTCAAAGGCTGGGACGAGTTACTCTTTGGGCTGCCTGCCTCGGCACTCTCACCCTCTCTGCACCGGCCCTGTTTAGGTGGCTCACGGAATCAATTGAAGTCATTGCAGTGCCTCTGACCGAAGGTTCTTGGGTTTGAGTACCGACCGTGGCAAGGATTTTAGACACCAGCTTGTAAATGGCTGGGCCGAATTCAGCCCCTGTTGGGAGGAGAATTCTAGCCGTCGGCTGCTCTGATCGATAGCTTTCCGTTGTTTCTCTGATCAACACGAGGTGAATAACGGAGCAGGACCTTAACAAACGAGACACAGATCGCGCGCGATCTTTCCTATTTTTCCCTTGTCCTATCCTCACCCCTTACACACACAGACATACACACACACACACACACACACACACACTACACTACCACTCATGTCGGAAGCCCAGTCGGGAGCTTAGAGCTTCCGGGTAGTGCTGTGCTCCACAAGTGGGTGATACCTTGATGGATAAAACACTGCATGTCGATTTGTAGGCCGGATCTCACATTCTTCTCCAGACTGCAGCTGAATTCGATTTAGCTATGTAGCTGACGTCGAAGATCCTGCCGTAGTCGGTACTCGAGATCTAGAACCTCTCTGCCAGAGGTTCTGCAGTGACATTCAGTTGAAGCCTTGAGCCACCTATACTTCCATTTTTTTAAAGTGGCCGATGTTAGGTCATTGTTATACCTCCTGCCTTATAAAATGAATATTTTTATTTAATTCGCAAACTTCCCAACGGTTCTCGTGTCATCTGAAATGTGCTTACCAGTGTTAAAAAGATTCATTTTATTCAGGAAGTGTAACAAAAACTTAACGTTGTCGGCCACTTAAAAAAAAAAAAAGAGTCGAAGTATAAGTTGGTGTGGCGTGGCGAAGAGGAGCGTTGCGTGGCGGGGTCTGAGCGTGGCATGGTGTAGCGTAGCGAGTGTGACGACGAAGCAGAAGGGGTGTGGCGTAGCAGAAGCGGGCCTTGCGGAGCAAAGTGTGGCAATGCGGATCTTTTTCTTCCAAGAAACCACGGGAAACTGCCGGTCGGAGAAGCTGGTCGCTAGAACCCTCCTCCACACAACTGAACTCGGGCCAGCTATGTAGATGGTGCCGAAAATCCTGTTGTTGTTGTTGTTGTTAGCCAACGCCCACCCTTGACATGTTAGCCATTTGGTGACGCGCCGACCAGTACATATAGTGCAGACCTTCTCGGCTTGTAGGGCTCCGCACACCCACAATGGTCAAGCGCATAGGTGGCGAATCACTGTTGCTCATTTAGCGTTACACATAGAAGAGAGATACAACTACAGTGCGCGTGAACCTACTGCGCAGGTTTCAACATGCGGTGGCCGCAAGTCACGTGACTTTGGGACACCGGCAGCTTGTTTTGCCTTGTATTGGGTTTACTTTTGCGTGCTGTTTGTTATTTCTGGTGCTACAGCGTAATTATTTAGGGGCCTACAAGTTTAGCTAGGATCATCTGGAAATGTTTTTCAGCTGCATACGAAGCAAAGGCGGATTCAACAATAATCCTACTGCTAAGCAAATTGCCTGGGCTTACAAGCGATTACTGATGCATCACCAGATTTCTTCTTCTGTCTTCGCGAATTGTGTTCCACAGGATGAAACAACTATATTAAATGTTAGTTCACGTCAGTGTACAAGTGTGTCACAAGTGAATGATCCTTAACT
The DNA here is from genome assembly GCA_017312745.1 of Gryllus bimaculatus. Taxonomy (NCBI): domain Eukaryota; kingdom Metazoa; phylum Arthropoda; class Insecta; order Orthoptera; family Gryllidae; genus Gryllus; species Gryllus bimaculatus. Next base: position 65,101 of record BOPP01000368.1, on the reverse strand, counting down.
GTGCATTGAGGTACCAATTGACCATATGTACTTCCCATCCGTAGACAATCTTCAAACTAGATTGTCTCCCTATGTCGTGGACATTGTAACGTATATTAGAGGATTTGGTGGTAAAAATATGGAAATTTCTCTTGCTTGTTTGGACTGGTAGATAGTTCTTTGTCGACTGATAGTGGACGAAGACACACAACACCCACAACATATCGGGAAAATATCAGAGAAGATCCAAGAGTATACCACTCGCCCTATGAAGTCGAACTCAGTGGAACTTCGTAAAGTGACAACTGTGCCTATAATAATATCAGCTACGGGAGTGATCCGAAAATGACACTTCGGGCACTGGGGTCTTCACTTGGATACCAGGAATGTATATAATATGCAAAAGACAGTAATTTTGAATACATGCCGTATTGTCAGAAGCCATCTGAACTTCAGTAATGCAACCACACACCTGGTCATCATACCTGTGTGTGGTTGACATACCGACCAGTAGATGCTGTGAATGATGTAAGACAATTAATAATAATAATAATAATAATATCATAATAATAATAATAATAATAATAATAATAATAATATTTAATAAAATTTAAAAAGCGCGAGGTTAGTAACATTTGAAAAACTAGACATTTCCGTTCCCGAGTTATAGAAAATGTATTTGCAGTAAATGAACTGCAGATTAAATTTTTCTGCATTGCTAACAAAATAGTAACTCTCCTTAGAGAAGGATAATTAATATTTATTAAGAAATAAAGATACAGAAAATAAGAAATCAACTACACTAATTTAAATCAAGATTAAAACGCCAAGACGCTGGCAAGAATTTCGAACCTGAAATGAACATAGTTTGTCTATGCTGAAATTAATTGAAACGGATAAATATATGGAATTAACCAGATGTTCGCGTTGGCCGCATTGGTTCTCAGTGTCACGATCGCTCACGTGAACTTTTTGAATTACTCTAAAAAAAATGCTCATTCAGCTGATTCGCGGAGTAAATCGGGGAGTATGTACTCTAGACTAAAATAACCCACCACAAGCGTGGTGAAACGTTTATATTCTACTCGAGAGTAACTATCGTAGAGTAATACTACTCTTTAACTTTACTCAGCTCAACTTTACTTGCTGGTGAAACCGGCCCTAAGATCATTAGTTCCGTGAGTGTAGTGTATTTTCATCGCGGGAGGATGCTTTGAACTTCTCCTGCAGGATGGCGAGATCCGGCGTTGACTTATACTAGTCGACCTGCAGGGTTTTCCTCAACCAGATATCCCTCACCAGCGGGATACCGTCCCCGTTGGGGCAGGCTCTAAGCTCCCGATATGTGTGGTAATGCAGTGCATGAAAGGCATGTATGTGTAAGCAAGAATATGACAAGGAAGGGGAAAGAAAGATCGCGCGCGGTTCAGGGACCGTTTGCTAGAGTACCGCTCCGGCAATGCCGTCTCTATAGTGCGGTTTCTATAACTTTGCCCCTCAAGGCTCTACTTCACAGTGGCATTACGTCACTGTATTTCGCATTTTTCTCGGTCGTGCCGCTAGATGTCGCATGATCCAGCACTGCTATACGGTTGCGATCATGCGACATCTGGCGGCACGGCCGAGAAAGACGCGAAAATCAGTGACATTGTGAAGTAGGGCCTTCAGGGGTAGAGTTTTAAAGACCGCACTATAGATTAGGCACGTGTTGCTATGGCGTTCGTCTGGTGTTGATTGGAGAAACGACGGAAAACAGCCGATCAGAGCGCTGAGGCTAATCACTTGCAAGTTGGCAGATAATAAAAAAAACTAACAAAATACTGGACCGAGTCGACCTAGGTGCACATACACTAAGTCAATTTACCTAGGTCACCCGAAGTAATATGAAACAAATGAAATATTAATTTTGCAAGGAGTGTTTCTGGGAGCTTCATGGCAAGATCTCGTGCTTTAAATACTTTTAAACATATTTTAATTATTTTAAATTCAAAGATGTTAATCAATGTGTCATCTTCCACGGATCAAATATTTTCTTTTTACTCCTGAAAGTGGGTTTCAAATTACGAGGGGACCAGAAACCGAAGATAATGATTTTTTAGTGTCTTCGAAAAAAGTTAATTTGTAACTATAATAACCGAAAAGAAGAAAGTTACGACGGAGAGAAAACCATTTTCCCTCCTACGCAATTAGTATTGAGAATCTGTCGAACCTTGTAGACTTCATTGTTATTGGCCCATTGCTTTCCTGATAGAATTCCGTCGTTTCGCGCATGCGCAACTCGACGTTGGAAACAAGAGAGGTAGACATTGCTGGTGCGTTATAGCGAAATAATTATTTATGGTGACTTTCTGTTTTACATTTTTGTACTTTTATTTAATTGTGTTGAAATTCACTGTAAATTAATTTTCTATTGTCATATTTTAATATTCTCAAAATTCTTGGTTGGCAGTGCTGATTGAATCGGCACTTGGCCCATAATCGCGCCATTGAGTTTGCGTAGGTACAAAAATCAAATACCAAAATTCAATGTCAGTACTATTAGACACTCCAAATGGACTTGCGGCAAACACTGACATGCAAGATGGTTATAGGGAAAGTCTATCACAACATCGAGAGCGCTTTTTTTAAAACAAAACAAAATGTAAACAATACAATATTAAATGGATATTAGTTACTTTTTTTAACACACAGTTCGAAATTCTATGTAATCTTTATTTACCATTTTAATTCCTTCGAAATGCATTGATATTTGTTATTCTTTCATTGAGCCCTAGAAAATGTGTCTGATAGGAAACTACATTCTTTTAAAAAAACCAATTCATGAACACATTATATGAAATCAGTAAAAAAGACAACTTAGAAATTAATAATAACATTTACAATTCAATAATACTGCTTAAAACTTTATTTAAAAGAATATTACTATGATATGTATATGTTAATAGTTATTGATAGTTGAAACTTGTTGTGTGGAAGTACTGTTGATTATTTGTCACTAAATGTAATAACTAGGGAGTGGATTTCTATGATTTTGCATAGTTTTGTCTGTTTCTTCAGAATATATTTCTTGACATTTGGTTAGAATATGATGCTTTGTAGTTTTGTATGTTAGTGCATATTTTGCCGATTTTTCCTGTTGGTGCATATTCATGAAATTGTAGCAGCGTATTTCATTAAATAGAGACTTCTCTAGAACGTTTTGTGTTTTCATAGAAACTATTAATTTGTGAGCATTCATTCGTTAGAAAGAGCTTGTCACAGTTTCATTTTTTTTTCTATAGATGATAAAGTACTTGTACAAATGTAGGATATTTCATGATATATTTTTTACACCAAACAGAAAAAATAAAACAAGACATTCAATGTACTTCACTAAGGTTTATATTTACTTCAGTAATTTCTTTTGCGAAGTAAGTAGGTTATATTACGTTTGCACAAAAATGTATCTTTTCATTCGAAGCATTCTTCTCCGCAATTTTATCAAGATATGTTTATGCAGAAAATAAAATATTGTTAATTTTAATTGCATATTAAAGCGCATATTTTGAGAATTTTTAGGTCCTAAATGCATTATTTGAAATGCATATTTCAAGATTTTTCGTGCATAAAAATCCTTTCCCTAGTTAATACAAAGAATAACTTCATTGTTCCATTCTTTAAGAAAAGAAAATATAAACAATGAGAGAATAATTGATTTTAATTTATCTTAAATTAATGATAGTGGAAAATAGTAATTTAAACATGTTATATGACTATTTGTTTTAAAGTTATGTTTTTCAATTTTAAAAATTAAAATTATTATTTTTATTCTGTTTGTATGTCATTATTCTCTTGGTTATTTGAACTCTTTCGTATTGATTTGTAGAAGACCTATTAAGACTCGAATAGTTTGAATTGAAGATCTGACTAGCCAGGTTTTACCATGAAATTGCAGACTATCTGTTTCTTGAAACAGCTTGTGATGTTCTGTAAGCAGTTCAGTAAGCTGTTAAAGTTGATTGGAAGTTACTGAGAAGGAAATCTTGCTTCTAATCAATTGGCATTATAGTTTGGGGAAAAAAGATTGAATAATGAAATTCCTGATGGCAAAACTTGATTTGTTTTGTACAAATGGTCTAGAGTTACTTGTGCATTTTAATTTTCTTGCACATGCTTTTCACTTTTAGAGTCAAAAAGGAAATTATTTTCTTCTGCCATTATTGCATGTCTGTTTATCTTTCTCATATCAGGATTCAAACTTCCTTTCAGACCAGTGATGAATTATATCTCTCAGTAACACTTTGTAAAGCATTAAAAATTAGTTTCATAGTACTGTACACTTGTATTGAAATAACAAAAATAAGCTGAAGAAGTAAAGGTTTCTCTTAAGTGCCAGTGTCCGTTAAAGATTTTAACGGACCAAAATCAATTAAGAAAAAAAAAATCAGTTTTAGTGAAAGGTGCTCCTATTTAAAGAAAGGTATTTCTTATTTATAAGAAATTTAGTTACACAGTGGTATTACGAAACGTATTGCTAACGCACTGCCCATGGCAGATATCACAAATAATAAACTTGCTTGTCTTTAATCCTCTGCAATCACCTTGTCTAAAAACAGTATACATATCCTTTATTTGCTTTATATTGGCATAAAGGTGTTAATAACTAGAGACAAGTTCACATTATGAACCTTTTAAGCAAATTTGTTCTGCATCCATTTATACCTCTATTTCTTTAGACTAGTATTTTTTGTTTTCAACTTGCCCTTATTCATAATTTTGAGGTTATCTAAAATGATTATGCTTGTGTGAAAATATCCTACATGTCAAATATATCCAATCATATCCATGCATGGCTATTGAAATATTACATATTTGTAGATATCCTTTTGAAATCGTGTTTAGTCCAGCTTCTCTGTTGGTGGGCACTGGAGGACAGGTGGAATGGGCAACAATATGCCGGGAATTGAAATTTTTTAATTAAAGAGACTTTTAATAATTTTGATACACTATACTTCAAGCAACTTTGCTGTGTTTGTTCGTATTGTATGTTGCAATAGGTATTAAAATCACAATTCTTGTATATTTACATGTTTGAATACGTCAAATCAACTTCATTGTAGAAGTTTAAGTAATTTAACGTATGTATTCAGATTTTCTTGTAGATCATCATTTAAGGTAGTACAGTTTGTTGATATAGTGAGGAGGAATTGTTGACTTATAATAATGATTAGTTTTACATTGAATTTTATTTAATAGAAAATTATTTCTGACATTTTGATTTAAATAACATATAGGGTAAATACATTTTGTACATCCAGGTGTTGTTCTAATACTGTTAAAGATTTGTGAATGCTGTTTTCATGCAGGTTTAAAAGGTGATAAATTCAGTTTTAGACAGTTAGGTGTAATCACATTCACAAGTGCAATAATCATTTTAGTGCTTATGCTGCATGCAAGAAAAAATATTCTTTCTATCTTTTTTTTTAAAGTAAATTAAGTGTTTAAAGACCAAATTTTTGTGTACTACATAAGTTTGGATTTTACGTATTATATGAAAATGTATGTGTAAATGTATACTTTGAGTAATTCAACTGATGAATTTCTTTAGTGTTCAAAGCCTTAACTGTGGTATAACTGTATATAGAAATCATTTATTATATCAAAAAATTCTGTCTTGTTGGTGCCATTTGATTTTGTCATCATGTTTTGAATACTATATGTTTGTATGTTTTATATCAAAGGTCAATTGTGGAATACACGATATGTGCAATGTAATACATTGCTTGTAATTTATTTGTCAAAGGATCTGTAAGGGAAACATCCTGAAAACATTACATGTCTGAATAATTTTCTTTCTTGATTAAATGCTGCATACCCACCAAAAGGATGTACAAAAGCAAATAAATGGTGCATTATTTTGATTATTCAATGAGCCCTGATCTGTGAAATCTTATTTTGCCCTTCAGTAGGTTTAACTTGCTAATTTTTCATATAGAAATGCGAATCCCTCCCCAGCTCTCACCCACCCTTGTAGTAATTTGTATCACTTACTCCTCCCCTTCTAACATCTCATTTATTTACTTAATATAAAAAACTTGTTAAAAACTGTGTGTAAAGTAGGGGAAGCAGTACAATCTAAGCATGTTTTCTTGAACTCTATAATCCCTACTTCAGCTCTTACACTATAAAGTTGAATTATAAATACAAGTAAATAGACAATTTTTTATGATAAAATGTTTTCTCTGTGTGGTACTACCTATTTGTGATGGCCTTGAGTGTAAGCCTGATTTCACAGCTATTCATTTTCCAAGTTAAACAAAAGTAATTCAGTTTCAAGTAACAAAAGTAATTGGATTAAATTTCATGCACATTTTATAATAATTTTTAAAATATAAAGACAAGATCCATTTTTGATTTATTTCAACATTCATTTCTAGTTTTCAGTTCTAAATATATTATTCTCCCACAAATATTGCAGGAATTATAATTATAAACCATGTTCCATCCCCTTAATTTTTCACATTTGAAACCCCTACCCCACTCTAAAAGTGATAGCATTATAATAGCCCCGTAGATAAATAAATGGAAGGTAAATATTACATACTATGTCGTTCATGCTAGTTACAAAACCTCATTATTAGTATAAATGGAAACAAAGACATTTATGTTTTTAGGAACAAATTTAACAGCATTGGTATTAAGAACAAAGAAATTAAAATTCTAATGATGTAGTATTATGTCTTTTTATATTAATTATTAATAGCTAATCATGCATCTAAAACCTCCCTTAATTTTTTATTATATTTTTAATGTTAAGGATTCCTTTGCATTAATCCTATCCAATTTTGAAGCATATTAAAATTAATCATTTTCTTGTCTAGGTTATCAAGAGGAATACATATTTGGTGTCCAATAATTTTCAGTATCTCTGATGACTGTGATTGTGTGTCATTGATTTATTGAACTTCAAGAAATTGACTTAAGTTGGGCAAAAAACTTATATGATGAGGCAAATTCTTTCCTCTCTCAGTTAAGCCGACTGTGAGAGATGTGCATGAATGAATAATTAATCTTCACTTCCACGCTCATGATTAACAGAAAACACATATATGGTCTTCATATTCAATTTTGATTGTGTTATTGAAATAAATAAATAAAGTAAATGGATATAGTGGATTTAGAATCAGAGGCATCTGAGGAGTATGAAGACTTTCATCCGTCCAATCTTCTGGAGGTGGTTGTGAAAGAAACCGACAATTCAGAAACTGATTTAAAAAATGATTATTACTCATCTTTCTCTGGAGAACCATCATCAGATTTATTTTCTGGGTTTCATTACCTGAACCCAAGCCCTGTTCGAGATAACAATGATTTTCAGCATCAGAAAGAGGAACCAAAGAAAGGTAATTCTGATTTCTAATTTTGTGTTAATTTTTACATCATAAGTTACGACTACGAAAAAGATTTGTTCACATAGAGCAATAACAATTAATGTAAGACATAAAGATGTGATTTGAAAACAAGATTCTTGTCATTTACAATGACAACTAGCAGTAAACATGAGAAACTAGTGAGGGCAAAATATGTACATGCACGTTAGAAAAGGTGAAGAGTTGGATTACAAATAGATATGACAATAATAACAGCAACGACAACAATAATAATATAATAACAACAATAGTAATATAATAATAACAATAATTATAATAATTATAATTACAATAACAATAATTCTGAAACAAAAGAATCCTCTTTTCATCAATGCCATCTGTAATTTTTTTGAATGTGATTAATGTGCCTGTTACTTTCTCACATGTTTCTATGAAGTGTAGAGTAAGTTACGAAGTCCTGCAGTGAAAAGTATTATTTATTATATTATTGAAAAATAATTATGCTTCTGCATGAATCCTTCATCTCCTTCAATTCACTTTAATTGTCGTCTTATAGTTTACATGATATGAGACTTTCAGAATATGAACCTGAAAATGACAATGGAATAAAATTGTCGAAACAAATCAATTATCAATAAGAATAAATAATGTGAACACCTTATTTTTATGAAGGTTGATTATTTAAATTTATCATTGAGCCATAAGAAGGGATAATATATTTACACATAATCAAAAGTTAACTTCGGCTAAAATTAAAAATAAAAATCTTTCCTTTTTTTGAAAAAAAATTAAAAGTCCATTAATAAGTTACAAACATGTTTTATAGTATTTTATAAAAACATACCTGTATAATTAATTTTTGCAAGACAACCAAGTGCAATATATCTTTTTACTTTCCCGTATATGTATGCATAAGCGGAAAGTTATGTAATGCTGCGGAAAATGTGATTTTGAGATTTCAACAGATATACTCGATTTGGGGTCTGCAAATACCAAATTTTTTTTTTCAAAACTAGCGTCCGTATGTCTGGTATTTGTGAAGCTACTAGCAGATTCAGATGCCATGCTTCAGATTTATTCCAAATTGAAGAAATCCCTGTCCATCTTGCACGAGTCGACACTTTGAGTTGTTGAAAAGCGTTCTTTAAAATTTGGGGGTATTTTCCATGACATTTTCAAAATTTTCTCAAAAACAACTCCAAATCTTTTCTTTGAATTTCTTTCAAGAATAAAGTTAAATACACGTATAAAAGTGGCATAGGTCCGATTTTCTTGGTTAACTCTGAATTTTCGAAAATTTCAAAAGTATGAATTTTTTTTCGGTGTCTTTCTACAACAAAATTAAAGACAGAATTTTCCTTCAAATCAAATTTGTTCTCCATAGTGTGTTCTTTCATAAGTCATGTACATTTTTTGAAAATTTTAGTACTTTGTGTGTCATATGTGCAGTGTTAGAAAATTACAAAAACAAGATTTCTCAAAAACATCTCCAAACATTTTTCTTTAAATGATGGTAGGGATAGTGTTAAATGTACTCTGTTAGATGACAGAAATGCTGTATTGCTCTATTATTTTGTTTTTTCAAAAATTACAAAAATGTAACTTTTTTTTAACTTGTCTCTCGCATGGTTAATATTTTATACTAGCCGCAATTTGTTCACGTTATTAAATTTATGAGATCAAGTTGTTGAAATAATGCTGTGTAAAATTTCATGAAAAATAAGCTCTGCATTTCAAAATCGCTAAAATGCCATTTTCTCAAAAATGACTCCAATTTTTTTAAAAAAATTTTGAATTGTTAGTACTAATTACACTCTTTAATATTGTGAAAATTAATTTCTGTGTATTTTTTGTTGTTTTTTTTTCTTTTCAAATTTACACAAATGCGTATTTTTTGAAAAATGTCTCATGCTTCTAATATGCACATTTCCAACAATTTGTAATCAGAATTGTATTTGTGAGTTAAAGTAATTAAAATGACTTCAAATGAAGTTTTTCGAAACTGAAAAATTTCTGTGAAAAACAAGGTTCAAATTTCGAATTTACATTACCGCTTTACTTTTCAATCCCAATTATTGTTAAATAAAGAAGAATTTTTTAAAACTTAATTTTGAGTTATTAATTGAATAGTTTTTAGATTTGTTTTTTTCAAAATATGGTCTCAAATTTGAGAAAATTTTACCTGTTCCTCTCAGGCAACGTTGGGGCGCAAAGGTAAATGGTAGGTGATTGCAAGCAGGTGCATAAAAAATATCAATTTTGTAACTTATTAAAAAATAACGCTTGATAAAAACCTACAATTGATCTTTCATTAGTGTGAAAATCACGAAAACAATTTTTAGTAGCAGTCACAAATTCCGAAGTGATAGAAGTTGTAGGTCTGTGTTCATTAAAAACTTCGATTTTTTTGAAAATTGCAAGTGTCTTTTTTCATCTACAATTATGGAGATAGAGATGTTTCTATTAATGAAATCTGTTACTAACAGATAGATTTTGAAATAAGGTCATGTCCTTTTTTCGAAAATTTGAGTTTTTTTCGCGTAAATTTGTGAAAGTTACGGACGAGAAAGTATGTGCTGTTCTTTCAGCACCACTAGTTTCACTTCTTAGCCATTCGTAGACCTCCATTGAGACTTTTGCCCTTGAAAAAAAAAAAAGAGAAAAGAAAACACACATGAGTAATATTTATGGAATAAAAAGTGTGTAATATTAATTCTAAACATCTCAAAAAAAATATCTGTATCATATTATTTCCATTACTTTTATTATAAAAAGTTAATAAACTTTGTAACAAATATAAAAATATTACTGAAATTGGTTAATAAAAAAATGTAAAATTTATCCCCTCCGAGAATTGCACCCACAATCTTATGCACAGAGAACTGGCGCCGTTACCTCCTGTGTATGACCTTATAAAGACGTATGTATAGTTTGCGACAGTACATTAGAATTTATGAACATAGAGTGTATTACTTGGCTATAATAGATGTTTCATTCCATTTACATGCTGATACATTTGTGTTATTTCTAAAAATATTTCGTTTTCATTCGCTAATTTGCTGTGGCATAGAGAACTAGTATGGGAAAGCGTGTGCCATTCTGTAGCACCAGTAGTTTTAAAACTTGCGACATTTTCAATGTACTCGAGGAATTAATATGTGATGCACTAGTTTTCACACTACAGATGTCTCTAGTTTACAGAGTTTCCAATCTGTCATGTTTCTTCTACATGAAATTGAGTTGTTGAGATGTTCATTTTTGGTGTTCTTTGAAACATTGGTTCTGCTTCAGCTCCTCAATCTTTGAATGAAGCCTTTTTTTTTTAGCTGAGTTCAGTTTTACCTTAAACTTGAAGCTTACCTTTACCTTAAAGCTTTATATGATACTCATTTTTAAACCAGAATTGTATTACAACACCAAATGTTATAAATTAAAGAAAAAGGTAAAGAAACCATTAGCAACTTTGAGATAAGAGGAAAAGTCAATTTTATTCATGATTTTTGTGGAATAAATATTAAAATCATTGTGAAAACATTGTAAATAATATGTCAAAAGAACTGGATCCATTTTGGTGTAAATAAATGTATTGAGTTTTCTTATTGCCTAATTTAAGTTTTTAACTATCCTTATTTTGAATTCCTATTTTGGCCATAATAAAACCAAATGTTCTCCTTTTTAAATAAAAAACAACAAATATTATCATTTATGAATTATAATTAATATTTCACTGTAAATTAATTATCTCCATTAGATTAATAGGTGTGAAAATCAATCTTTTCTTTTGGGTATGGCTGAAAGCATTTTTTTTTTATTTACAGCATTGTATTGGAGAGTTTGCTCTCTTTGCAAATTTCGGGAAATTGGTGGAAAAGATACTGTATACTCCTATCACAGGTATGTTGTGTATTTTTGTGTATTTTATAATTGTTATTTTGATGAATATATTCTCATTATCTTTTTCATGTATCTTCAGAGTCAGCAGTTTTTTGTAGTATTGCATGTATACAACTTTTTAGGCGGGGGGGTTCCAAATCATTTACTTGTAATTACATAATTTTTGTTCTTCTTGTTCATTCAGAAACAGTGTAATAATTTGAAAATAATTTTTAGATTTCCATTAGACAGAAGTTTATGTCAACATTGGAAGAAAATATGTAACTTCAGTGACAGTGTTGATGTTAGCCATTTGAAATTATGCTCAAGACACTTCACAAAAGATGATTTTTTTGACCCTGATGCAAAGAATTGGGGACATTCTTTGAAATTAAAACCGAGAGCAGTACCATCTCAGAATATTCCTTCCACCAGCACCTCTGGGCAATCTCTTCCAAGAACATCTGGACAGCAAGAAAACCTTATAAAATCAGCTACCAGCACATCCCTTCAATCAATTACAGGGTTAGATGTAGTCAACAAGCAATTGATTGCACCAGTCTTAATTAGAGAAGAGAACAAGATGCATGGAAATGATGTCAGTTCAAGTTTTGGTATTTCTAATGAAAGGTTGTTACCTACGACAAATGCGATTGATCAGGAAGATTCTGAGCCAAAAGGTAAAGATCTGGAATTTTATTTTAAAACTTATAGTATTGTAGAGTATTTTTCTTAACTTTAGAGATGTATCCTAATAATACTACAGAATAGCAATAGGAAATTTTAGAAAAAGTACAACAAATAATAAAAATATAAAACAAGAAAAATAGAAGGAACTTGAAAAATTTATTTTTTATTGATGATTTTACCCAAATATGTCTACTCTGGATAAAAGACTTCCCCCTACTTTTGAAGAGGACTCATGAGAATTTTTAAAATTTGTAACCAATACGTACATAAAATTGCAAATTGTCAAATGGACTAGAAATTTGTCTTCTTGATGAGAATATTAAAACTTATTGCCTGGGCTATCACTATTTTCTTGTCCCTTAAAATTATCATAAACACTAATATCATAATTATCATAAACACACATTTTTGTCACTATTGTCTTTATCTTCGTATGTATCATTGTTTCTTTTTGTTTGGTCCTTCCAAACTGGGTCATTCTCAGACTTTTTAGCCTCTGTGAAAGTTTTGTGCATTGGATTTGCATTCTTAGTCTTTCATCTGATGCCAGATAAGAACAATCCCTTCGGTGCTTCCAGATTTTCTTCCTGCCCCACTCTTTTTCATGTCCTGTGAGCTGCTTACTCATACATCTCTGTTCCTCCAATTTCATTTGTGATATGGGAGGTAGTGGCAAGTTTCCAAGTTTAGGTATATTTTAAATTTATAATACGTATGGATAACTTGTCCATGAAAATACAAAAATTCCAAAAATTCATGATCAAAAGTACATGAAAAAGCAAGATTATTCATAAGTATATAAAGGAAGATAATTCATAAGTACTTAAAAAATAAGATCATTCCTGTGTTAATAAGATGCTCTGTGTGTTTGACAAAAATTTAATTTTTTTGTTGTTGTTGTTTTTTTTGTTTTTTTGTTTTGTTTATTTCCATGTTTAGTGCATTAGCTCTTTTGCCAAAGTGATTGATAGGAGTATTATCAGTGTAAGAGTGTCTATAAAATTTAATAACAAAAATGTCATTCTTAGAAGTAAAGGTTAAAATTCTGAACATTATTTAGTTGGACAAATTTTGTTTAAAAAAAAAAAAAATTATCACCTCTTTCGTGTTTTGGATGTAGAATTTATTGATATGATCGTTTTGTTCCATTTCTTGGCAAATGCAAATCTCACTCACCTCAGAATGCCTGACTTTGTCAGTGTATCAAGTAACAAAATCTCAAACAATTCTTTTTATTAATTTTCACATAGCGTTTCACTTGATACCAATGTCATTTGTTTGAACTTCTACCCTTACTGGCATTCTGAAAATATCATATATTCATATTCATGGGTTATGTTTTGTCAAACAAAAGTTTTTTGATAGGTTTGATACATATATCATTGGTTATATCAAGACTTGGTGAACTGAAGATATTAATTGTGAATACTTTCATAAGATTTCAGTATTTGTAAACAATATTGAAATATTTTGAATAGCTCAAATTCCAGAGGAAGTGAAGTTATAATATCCGTTAGAAATTAGTTCAATAGTAATGTTATCACCAAATTCTATTCCAAAAAAACGTAATCACCAAATTCTATTGCATATTAATTGTGAAAATATCAATATTGTATTGAGTGTATTGAACTTTCCTCCCATGACATCCTAAAAGGTAATGATATCTCATTGTTCATCAATTGAAAACTAAATATTGAAATTCTATGGAGGAGGAGGCCAACAAGAAATCTTCCATGAAAACTGTTGTATGTATTATCAAATACTATTCCTATTTTAAAAGGCGTGTTGTGAGAATTTTTTCATCATTTTCAGTGTTTACTCAAGTAACATGAGTTAGTGGCTTGTAGTACATTCAATGTTGCCAGGCCAAAAAATGGTAGTTAAATACTTATAATGAGCCATCACTGTCCAAAGGGGAATTTAAGAAAAACTCACTTTGTTTTCACTAAATGAAATCGTAGATTATGTGAAAGGAAAAAAACAATTTCAAAATTATCATAATTACCAATGTGAAAGAATTTTCTTAATCTACATCTTTCAGTGTTTAACTCAAAGTAACATGAGTAGTGGCTTGTAGTACATTCATGTTGCCAGGCCAACAAATGGTAGTTAAATACTTATAATTGTCAGCCGCCATCGACTCGATACCAACACCAGGCAGGATATCATTAAGCAAAAAATATGGACACACACTTTGTATCTCACCTAAATGACCACATACTAAGTAAGATTGACACTCTATCTGAAAGGAAAAACACACATTCATCATCAAATTTATCAATAATATACCCACACAATTCTACAGTGGCTCAAACAAACTCTGAACAAAACTGACAACCCAAGGCCAGGAAGAATAAGATAACAACCAATAACCAAAAATCAGCCTAACACAATCAGATCCAATTTTTCATTCCAAATTAAATATACACAAAACCTACCAGAAATATTAAAAATCATACTCTCTCAGTCAGAATAAGATTAGAAATATTGTTCTGACTTATTATTCAAATGAAATAATCGAAGCTGGAAATAGAATTCACCCCTTTGACAGCCCAGAGCACTGACAAACACAAGCAATGTTTTTAATTTGAAAATCATGAATTTCAAATCTTGTAGATAAACCTGTCAATGTGGTTCGAAAGTACAGATGATTTATTTTGAAATGAGAGAGAGAGAGGAGAACAAAAGGGTTATGT
>BOPP01000368.1:0-50468 GCA_017312745.1 Gryllus bimaculatus | reverse complement strand
ATAGTTTTTCATCCAAAATTAATTACACCCCCATCAAAAGATGAAATTTTTTTCTTTATAATGATACGGCTGGAAATAGAATCCACCCTTTGACAGCCCAGAGCACTGACAACACAAAGCAATGTTTTTAATTTGAAAATCATGAATTTCAAATCTTGTAGATAAACCTGTCAATGTGTTCGAAAGTACAGATGATTTATTTTGAAATGAGAGAGAGAGAGAGACCAAAAGGGTTATTTATTTATTGATTATGTGCTGCTCTTTCATACAAAATAGATTGGCACGTTGACTAGTAAATAGAAATATACAGTAATAAGTATTACAAAGTCGATTGAATGACAATCCAAATCCAAATTCTAAAAATAATTCTTTGAAACCCTTTACTCTTTGAGTGTGATTGACTGAATAAATCAATTGTCAACCGATTGCATAAACTGCTTGTACTTGACACATGGATTATTTAACCTATTAAGAGATATTGTAATTATTATTTCAAACGTAGTTAACCTAGTATTGACAGAGGGAACCCTGAAGTAAAGAACAATTCATATTGCCTATAATAAGTTTAAGAAAAAAATTGAATCGACAAAGTTTGTCAAGAATCTCAGTGATGGATTTTCATTTGTTTCACAATTTAACTATATTTCCTGATCAATAAATGCATCAGATAAACACATTCTCAATGCTAAAATTTAAAAAATGTATGTTGTATTGTCTCAGTCCTTGTCCATTCAATGTTTATATGTGGAGACCACACAACTGATGCTAACATCAGGAATGGTCTCACAAGTGCCATGTAAGAGATTTAAACCATTTCTGTGAGTTTAAAGCCAAGCATGTTCTTTGAACAATCCTATGATTTGATTGGTTTTATTGATTATCAGATCAGTATGTCCCCGTGAACATTTATTTGGAGTCGAAAATAATGCCCAAGTCTCTTATAGAGAATACTTTGGTTATAGTAGCATGTCAGTTAAAATATTCAATTCCGTTGGTGGTTCTTAAGTGAGAAAAGGTTCTAGGTTTACATTAGAGGATTGTAATAATAGTTTAATTGTTTTCGTACCATTTGTAAAAGCATTCCATGTAGTTTTGAAGACTCACTGATCATCAGGTGAATTATATTATATTGAAAAATTTGCAATCACCTGCAAAAATAGTCTTCAACATCTTTCGGAATAATTTAATATCGTCTATATAGATGATGAAAGTGAGGGTCCTAGATCTGATCCTTGAGGAATCCCTGAAAAATTGTGATTTCCCCTAACTTACTTCCATAAATTTAAACAAATTGTGATCCACCTGTCAAAGTAACTGGACAACCAGTGCGTAAGAGAGCCTCTAATACAAAGCATTTTCAGTTTTTTAATAAGAGTAATTTTGATTGACAAGTCAAATACCTATTAAAGTCAGTGTATAATATACTATGCACTGGTATTCTCACGAAGGCATTCAGAATATAACTAATTTGGCCTCTATTGAATCTGTTTTTATAAATTCAAATTATTATCTAATAGAAAAGATACCATAATTTTTCCTTCAAATTATGTTACCTTTACACATGAAATATCTAAATCAACTTTGTACGGGTAATTGTCGCTTCAACTTTTATGACATCTTGTTGCTGCAAAATTCTCCTACGTGTGCCTAAATGATTTTGATCACCTATTTATTACTTGGTAACCGAACTGTAAGAAAATATACCTTCATGAAAATTATGTCCGAAGAACAATTGCTTAAAAATCATAATGATGTTTTGGAAAATCATCTTTATTAAAATAACTAATTATTGGTATTATTATTATGTACTATTATTGCATTTTATTCTAAGATTTCTGCATCAAAATAATTTTATCTTTTAATCTAAACTTCAATTCGAAATATAAACTTTACGGATGTAATAATTGATATTTAACTTTCTGTGGTGCGTGCCTTTGATATATATACACAAAACTACTTACACTTATACACAAAAGCATGCTGGCATAGCATAAAAGCATGAAAGAATAAAAACTCTCAACTGTTCATCATTACATTTTTAGTGTTAATACATTTTCAAATCTTAGAACTGTGGCTAGTTTTAGTATAAGACTAATAAATGACACATTGTTTCAAAAACCTTATAGAAAAAATTATTAGAAAATTATTTTTAAATAGACAAATTAATTAAATGAAATGGTCCTACTGTCTTAAATTTTAGAGATTAATTGGTTTTTATCAAGCCGTTTCAGTAACTCTTGAAGATGCCTGATTTCCTTCTTGTTACAAGTTTCAGCCTTCAGCAAAGAGAAACAAAAATAAGATTACAAATAATAGGACAAAATTCAACAAAACACAACTTTGTTGTTGATAAAAGGATACTTTGTTAGTATAGTATGTGAGTGAGTGATGAAACCAAATGGTATTTTATTTTTTAATATGTACTAAATATATGTTTCCTTTTCTTAGTTGGCTTAATTTAAAAAATTAATAAGAAATTTTCACATTATTTTGTTTTATTTAATTCTTCAAAAACATTTTGACCATGTTCATATATTGCCATCATCAGGCTATGTAATCAATGATGTACAAAACAATTTGTGTTTTATTTTTGTTTAACTTTATTATTAAATTTACTAAGATTTTTTTCTTTAATATACTTCTTGTTAAGTATGTTTTCCGTAAAAGCCTTCCTATTCTTAATTTGAAAATATACTTATAAATTTGAAAATATAACAGGCTGTACTGTAATTAAAGAATAAATGAATAGTAGTATTAGTAGTAGTGTGTTGTTGTAGTAGTAGTATTAGCAGTATAAGTATTATTCAGCAGCAATGGAAGTGGTTTTTCCACATGGTGCTGGTTTCAATTCCAAGCAGTTTCCAACTGTGGGTGGACATGTGTGTTTGTGGCAGGTTTTCTGGGATACTCCTATCTTCCCGTGACTATATGCATTCCACCAGCATGCTCTATTGATCATTCCCTACCCTATAACTGTCATTAACAATCATTCACTAAGGGATTGAAGGGTGACTGCAGCGTGTAGACAAATAACATAGGAATTAGCTGAGAAGGGCCGTGACAACCTCAATGGGTTTCTACTAGCTAGGGTCCTGGACTATACAAATAAAAAGAGAGGTGAAGTGGTTAGCAGTGGGGATGCCAGAAGGGGCGAGGGAAGAATCAGAAGTCCTCCTTAGATGTAAGAAAAGAATGAGGCCCCTTTTATTTTGAGACATTAGAAGTCAAGAGAATTTATATTAGAATTGAAAAGCATTTCATTTGAATAACAATCTGTTTATTGGGCAGTGGATTCTACTTACTGGAGGTGTTGCTTTTTAGTGCAAGTACAGAGAACGTGGTGGCAAAAAAATCTACTTATGTCGTTTCACAAGTAAGAATTTTTACGTTTCCTATACGTTTTTAAATTGTGAAATAGTTTTCTTTGTGGTGTCTTTAGAATCCATCCTAAAGTATACTGGCCTAATCATATTAATTTGCTAAATATGAATATTGTATTGCATTGTTCTTTAATAAGGTAGAAATATAATTGGTTTTTATTTCGCCTGTATTTTGGTAATGGTCATTGATAATTTACATTATGAAATTTACTTTCATGATTTACAGATTTCCGACAGATGATAAAGCTTGCAAACTGTGGAAACAAGTTTGCAATTTAAGTGATAAAGATGATGTGTTCCTTTAAGACTCTGTTCAAAACACTTTCATGCAGAAGATTATGTAGATATAAAAGCGAGGCACTCAGGAGCGCTACCTTCGGCTGAAACCTGGAACTGTTCCATCAGTAGATGTACCAAATCCACTTAGTCTTAAGAGCACTCCTGCAAAATACTTCATTTTGTCCAACGTAGCTGGCCAGAACCCTGCCAAGAATGGCATTCAGCCTGGAAGAGTGCTAAATTTGCTTTTCGTGACTCTGCGACTGGTGCCATAATGAACCAAGGTGTGCTTTACGAACAGTGATGATACCAAATGGAAAAAAAATAGTTCCTGTGTGTATGTCTGCTCCAAAAATAGTTGAAAAATCAGCCAATTTGGCCACACCTAAAGAGGACCTTCAGAAACGATCACCTGATGTTGCAAAACAGGCACCAAAAAGTCTCTCAAAAATTATCTCTTACCAAAAGGTTTCTTCAGGACCTTCAAATTCAAAAGATGCCAAACTTATTAGTCAACCACAAGTTCTCATTAAGCGTTTGAGTATGGAAGATATAGAAAAATTTCAAAAAAGACTTATTACCGAACAACAGTTGAACAAGATATTGCAAATTAAGGACAAACGCCAAGAAATAAAATCAGGTAATATTTATTTTATTATTTATGGATTTATTGATTATGTGCTGCTCTTTCATACAAAATAGATTGGCACGTTGACTAGTAAATAGAAATATACAGTAATAAGGTATTACAAAGTCAATTGAATGACAATCCAATCCAAATTCTAAAAATAAATTCTTTGAACCCTTTACTCTTTGAGTGTGATTGACTGAATAAATCAATTGTCAACCGATTGCATAAACTGCTTGTACTTGACACTGGATTATTTACCTATTAAGAGATATTGTTACTTATTAATACAAACGTAGTTAACCTAGTATTGACAGAGGGAACCCTGAAGTAAAGAACAATTCATATTGCCTATAATAAGTTTAACAGAAAAAATTGAATCGACAAAGTTTGTCAGAAATCTCAGTGATGGCATTTTCATTTGTTTCACAATTTAACTATATTCCTGATCAATAAATGCATCAGATAAACACATTCTCAATGCTATAATTTAAAAAATGTATGTTGTATTGTCTCAGTCCTTGTACATTCAATGTTTATATGTGGAGACCACACAACTGATGCTAACATCAGGATAGGTCTCACAAGTGCCATGTAAAGAGATTTAAACATTTCTGTTGAGTTTAAAGCCAAGCATGTTCTTTGAACAAATCCTATGATTTGATTGGTTTTATTGATTATCAGATCAGTATGTCCCGTGAACATTTATTTGGAGTCGAAAATAATGCCCAAGTCTCTTATAGAGAATACTTTGGTTATAGTAGCATGTCCAGTTATAAATATTAATTCCGTTGGTGTTCTTAAGTGAGAAAAGGTTCTAGGTTTACATTTAGAGGGATGTTATAATAGTTTATTGTTTTCATACCATTTTGTAAAAGCATTCCATGTAGTTTGAAGACTCACTGATCATCAGGTGATTATATTATATTGAAAAATTTGCAATCACCTGCAAAAATAGATCTTCAACATCTTTCGGAATAAATTTAATATCGTCTATATAGATGATGAAAAGTGAGGGTCCTAGATCTGATCCTTGAGGAATCCCTGAAAAATTGTGATTTCCCCTAACTTAACTTCCATAAATTTAACAAATTGTGATCCACCTGTCAAGTAACTGGACAACCAGTGCGTAAGAGAGCCTCTAATACCAAAGCATTTCAGTTTTTTAATAAGAGTATTTTGATTGACAATCAAATACCCTATTAAAGTCAGTGTATAATATACTATGCACTGGGTATTTCTCACTGAAGGCATTCAGAATGAGTAAACTAAATTTGCCTCTATTGATCTGTCTTTTATAAATTCAAATTATCTATCTAATAGAAAAGATACCATAATTTTTTCCTTCAATTATTGTTACCTGTTACTACATGAAATTATCTAATCAACTTTGTACGGGTATTGTCGCTTCAACTTTTATGACATCTTGTTGCTGCAAAATTTCTCCTACGTGTTGCTAAATGATTTTGATCACCCTATTTATTACTTGGTACCGACTGTAAGAAAATCATACCTTCATGAAAATTATGTCCGAAGACAATATGCTTAAAAATCTAATGATGTTTGGAAAATCATCTCATTAAATAAACTATTATTGGTATTATTATTATTACTATTATTGCATTATTCTAAGATTTCTGCATCAAATAATTTTATCTTTTAATCTAAACTTCAATTTGAATATAAACTTCTAGGACTGTAAATAATTGATATTTAACCTTCTGTGGTGCGTGCCTTTGATATATATACACAAAACTACTTACACTTATACACAAAAGCATGCTGGCATAGCATAAAAGCATGAAGAATAAAAACTCTCAACTGTTCATCATTACATTTTTAGTGTTAATACATTTTACAAATCTTAGAACTGTGGCTAGTTTTAGGTATAGACTAATAAATGACACATTGTTTCAAAAAACCTTATAGAAAAATTATTAGAAAATTATTTTTAAATAGACAAATTAATTAAATGAAATGGTCTACTGTCCTTAAATTTTAGAGATTAATTGGTTTTAATCAAGCCGTTTCCAGTAACTCTTGAAGATGCCTGATTTCTTCTTGTTACACAAGTTTCAGCCCTTCAGCAAAGAGAAACAAAAATAAGATTACAAATAATAGGACAAAATCAACAAAACACAACTTTGTTGTTGATAAAAGGATACTTCTGTTAGTATAGTATGTGAGTGAGTGATGAAACCAAATGGTATTTTATTTTTTAATATGTACATAAATATATGTTCCTTTTCTTAGTTGGCTTAATTTAAAAAATTAATAAGAAATTTTCACATTATTTGTCTTTATTTAATTCTTCAAAAAACAACATTTTGACCATGTTCATATATTGCCATCATCAGGCTATGTAATCAATGATGTACAAAACAATTTGTGTTTTATTTTTGTTTAACTTTATTATTAAATTTACTAAGATTTTTTTCTTTAATATACTTCTTGTTAAGTATGTTTTCCGTAAAAGCCTTCCTATTCTTAATTTGAAATATACTTATAAATTTGAAAATATAAGGTCTGTACTGTAATTAAAGAAATAAATGAATAGTAGTATTAGTAGTAGTGGTTGTTGTAGTAGTAGTATTAGCAGTATAAGTATTATTCAGCAGGCAATGGAAGAGTGGTTTTTCACCACTGGTGCCTGGTTCAATTCCAAGCAGTTCCAACTGTGGTGGACATGTGTGTTTGTGGCAGGTTTTCTTGGAATACTCCCATTTCCCGTGACTATATGCATTCCACCAGCATGCTCTATTGATCATTCCCTACCCTATACTGTCATTAACAATCATTCTACTAAGGGATTGAAGGGTGACTGCAGCGTGTAGACAAATAACATAGGAATTAGCTGAGAAGGGCCGTGACAACCTCAATGGGTTTCTACTAGCTAGGGTCCTGGACTAACAAAATAAAAAGAGAGGTGAAGTGGTTAGCAAGTGGGGGATGCCAGAAGGGGCGAGGGAGAAATCAGAAGTCCTCCTTAGATGTAAGAAAGAATTGAGGCCCCTTTTATTTTGAGACATTAGAAGTCTAAGAAGAATTTATATTAGAATTGAAAAGCATTTTCATTTGAATAACAATCTGTTTATTGCAGTGGATTCTACTTACTGGAGGTGTTGCTTTTTATGCAAGTACAGAGAACGTGGTGGCAAAAAATCTACTATGTCGTTTCACAAGTAAGAATTTTTACGTTTCCTATACGTTTTTAAATTGTGAAATAGTTTTCTTTGTGGTGTCTTTAGAATCCATCCTAAAGTATACTGGCCTAATCATATAATTTGCTAAAATATGATATTGTATTGCTATTGTTCTTTAATAAGGTAGAAATATAATTGGTTTTATTTCGCCTGTATTTTGGTAATGGTCATTGATAATTTACATTATGAATTTACTTTCATGATTTACAGATTTCCGACAGATGATAAAGCTTGCAAACTGTGGAAACAAGTTTGCAATTTAAGTGATAAAGATGATGTGTTTCCTTTAAGACTCTGTTCAAAACACTTTCATGCAGAAGATTATGTAGATATAAAAGCGAGGCACTCAGGAGGCCTACTTCGGCTGAAACCTGGAACTGTTCCATCAGTAGATGTACCAAATCCACTTAGTCTTAAGAGCACTCCTGCAAAATACTTCATTTTGTCCAACGTAGCTGGCCAGAACCCTGCCAAGAATGGCATTCAGCCTGGAAGAGTGCTAAATTTGCTTTTTCGTGACTCTGCGACTGGTGCCATAATGAACCAAGGTGTGCCTTTACGAACAGTGATGATACCAAATGGAAAAAAAATAGTTCCTGTGTGTATGTCTGCTCCAAAAATAGTTGAAAAATCAGCCAATTTGGCCACACCTAAAGAGGACCTTCAGAAACCATCACCTGATGTTGCAAAACAGGCACCAAAAGATGCCTCTCAAAAATTATCTCTTACCAAAAAGGTTTCTTCAGGACCTTCAAATTCAAAAGATGCCAAACTTATTAGTCAACCACGAGTTCTCATTAAGCGTTTGAGTATGGAAGATATAGAAAAATTTCAAAAAAGACTTATTACCGAACAACAGTTGAACAAGATATTGCAAATTAAGGACAAACCCAAGAAAATAAAATCAGGTAATATTTATTTTATTATTTATGGAAAATTTAATTGTACAGAGTGATTGCTTAATTAAAGTTAAGTGTTACATGTTAAAAGTAATTGATGATATTGTAAATACAAATGAAAACTATTGAATGTTAATAAAAATCATTTCAAAATTTCGGTATACACCAACTGCTGTAGAAATTAAGATTATGGTGGTCAAGTTTTGAATCTTAAATCTCTTATGTTAACAGATTCTTGAGTCAGAGCTCTATCACATTCCATTTTTCAACGAAACTTACATTTAACATTTCACCAAAAATATATTGTTGATGTTGATTTTGTAATTTTTCTCAGAAAATTTATTTTTCTATGGAAAAAGGTATATTCTGTTAAAAATAACAAATGTAAATTTAAAATTCTATATTAATTTTTACTTTCCCATGTACAGAGTAATATACCTAGTATAGGGAAAGTTATGTAATGCTGCAGAAATCGATTTTGAGATTTAAACGGAAATTCACGTTTTTGGATGCCCTGATACTGAAAAACTGGTGCATTTTCTAAAAAAAGTCTGTCCATCTGTCTCAGTTTGTCCATTTGTCTGTCCGTCTGTTTATCTGTGAGCACCACTAGCGCCTAAACCATTTGTTGGATTTTTTCCAAAATGGATATTCCGTGCTTGATCTGGCTTGACTCGAAGTGCCGTGATTTTGAAAAACTTTCTTCAAAATTTAGTGGTGCTTTGCATGAAGCCATTATAAAAATTATAATGCTTTTAGTTTTGTCAAGCTTTTAGTTTTGTCCGTTGATATAATCATGTTATATTGCTTAGCTACATTATCTATTATAAGTACTCCATGTTGCGGGGGTGTTTATCATAGTTTATTTGACAGGAAGAGGTATTCCATATATTCCCGCCCTGCCGCGGAATCTACTTGTATCTATTTATTGTATCTCTGCTCTGTCTTGCCCAACCTCTCTGCCTTACTCCCACTTGCAAATACCCTGTCTTCCTCATTCACTTTCTCACTAAAAATATTTATATATTTTTTTAAATTAGGGTTCTTGTCTCTGAACTTCACTCATTTTGTAACTAAAAATAATACAAATCTAACCCCAAAAAACAAAATACATATACTCATATTATTTGTGGAATTTTATCTATTATTCTCATACTTTCAATCAGTTGCCACATTGTGAAACTTATTCTTTCTCATTTTTTATCATCTATTGTATTGGTAAACAAAGTTTGAAATTGATCTTCGACCCCACACCAAGGCAAATATAAATATTAATAAAGGGCTTTTAATTGAATTCGAGTTCACATTTCAGTGTCCTTGATAAATAGTGGCTGACAGAAAGGTGCCATTAACCGTTTAGACAATTATAATATTTCCAAACATCCGAGATCACACAGTGAATTCCGGCTTTTAAAAATATCACAATTCTCTTTTTAACTTTCCATTTGTTTTGCATGAAGTTAGTTTTTCCCCTTCAAGGGATTGTCTTATGTCATGACAACATTAGGAATCACCTGCATGTTAAGGTAATGTGATTTCAAAATGATAAGACTGAAGTTAAACCCAGTTTTTCGTCGTTCCTTTATAGAAGCTGTTCCTAGTAAACCTAACAAAGATGTGGATCTCGATAATGACTCCACTTCAGATGTAGAAAAAAGTAATGGAAATCAGAAAAGTGAGTCAAAAAGATAAATGATTATATATTTGTTTCTATTTGTATTCATTTTGAACAACAAAACATCTTTTGTTTGGCAGTAATTTATTTGTTTTAAGGAATCTAATGTAAAATCTCAAAAATATTCATATCTATTTGCTGTCATTTGTCATACCACTTATCAGTGAAAAAAATTCAAATATTTCAATTTTATGATTGTAGAGTGATACAAATTAATTTTTTAATAATTTGGTTTTTTATATTAATGTAGTTTTGTTTTTTCAGGTGAAAATGGATGGAAAAAGAAAAAATTATATTATAGATATTGCTATTTGTGTGAAGAGTTTAAGGATCAAGAAGAAATGGTTTCACTGCACAAGTAAGAATAGTGAATAATGGTAATGAATAAATAATCTTACCACAAATCACATTTTTTATACCAAATATGTTAAGTATTTAGAGAGCCTGCTCTTATTGTCAGAGGTTTGTTACAGACTGAATTTAAATTTTGATTCGTAAGTCCATTCATATTTGTGTAGTTCCCAACACACAAATTAGGATAAGTATTCAATAGAATCTTGTTAATGTGAACACTATCAATTGCCTGCATAGCAAGGATTATTGAGTGCTGCTCCTAATGATATTCGTTGCTCGTTGACACCTTCAAAAATTCCACTCAGTCTGTTTAACATTCATCAGTAAAATGTTTCACAGTGTTTTGTGGTGAAACAGCATCCCCTTCAATGTGTGTAGTTTCCAAGGTATGTTGGAGTAATTGAATGTCAGAGAGTATCGAGTGGGGCTTGTAGAGTGTTTTCAATTCAGAGAGGTGATTCAGGGTGTTTTCAGGTCGTTGTTCATTATGAACTCGGAACCAGACTGCCATCTTTGTGTTCATGTTGTGTTCTATTCTCCTTCTCTTTCTCCTCCTCTTCCTCCTCCTCCTCCTCTTCCTTATTTTCCTTCTCCTTTTCCTTCGTCTCTTACTGCTGTTTTTCTCCTTCTCCTCCTCCTCCTCCTCCTCCTCTTCCTCTTCCTCTTCCTCCTCCTCCTCCTTCTTCTTCTTCTTTGTCATCTTCATCTTCTTCTTTTCTTTCTCCTTGTCCTTGTCCTTCTTCTTCTTCTTCTTCTTCTTCTTTGTCATCTTCATCTTCTTCTTTTCTTTCTCCTTCTTCTCCTTCTCCTTGTCCTTCTTCTTCTTCTTCTCCCTTCTCCTCCTCCTCCTCCTCCTCCTCCTCACTTTCTCCTCTTCTCCTTCTTCTTCTTCCTCCTCCTCACTTTCTCCTCTTCTCCTTCTTCTTCTTCCTCCTCCTCACTTTCTCCTCTTCTCCTCCTCCTTTGTCTTCTCCTTCTTCTTCTTCCTCCTCCTCACTTTCTCCTCTTCTCCTCCTTTGTCTTCTCCTTCTCTTTCTTCTTCCTCCTCTTCCTTTCATGGTTTAGGCTAGAAGGCCTGTTCCGGCTTCACTCCATCGTTGCATTAGTCGACCAGAATCTCTTTTTCCAGCTAGTCTATAGGGGTAGGTTACTTTTATCAGAAATATTATCTTCCATCCTTTGGAGGTGTTGTATCCGTGTTAAATATTTCTTCTTTATTTTGTTTAATATGTAGTTGATGTTCAGGTCTTTTCAGACACTTTTGTTTCTGACCTGGTGTAGGAGGCTACAGACTTATATTGCTCTTAGAAGTCTCTTTTCTGAAGTTTGTTTATTATTGCTTTTCTTTCTTGTCAGTACCCATGACTCTTTCCCATACTGCAAAACGTTTACTGTCCTCACCTTGTATGTCTTTAGATGCGTCTCTCTTCTTGTCTTCTTTGAGAGAATCTGTCTTTTTGTGCTGCACATTTGTTGGAACTGAGGGAGTTTGAAATCAATATCATTCTCATAATTGTAACTGAAGACGCTGCCAAGGTAGTTAAAAATTCTTACTTGTTCCAATGTTGAATGCTAAATTCATATTTTTGATCTGATAGAGAATTTGTGTTGGAAAGCCATTACTTTTTTTGATGGAGATTTTGAGGTTTTAATCTTCCAAGAAAGTCATATTACTCAAAATATGAGCATTTTCCTTAAGTTCATTTTAATTTCTAGTGATTAAAACCGGATTGTCTGCAAATAACAAAGTAACAAGTCATTCATAAAGTTGTAAGTACTCTATTTTAAAATATTAAAAGTTGTTAACAGTATTTTTGAGTAAGTTATTTACAATTTTTGAAGCATTATTTGTGAATGTTCTGTGCATATTACAAGATTTGCACAAATGAAAGTTTTTATTTTCTTTAAAAATTGAACCATTGAAAGCTTTGCTGTAGGATTCACATAAAATTTTTGGATTTTATGTTTTGCCAGATTATTGGGCACCTTTATAACAAAAGAATACTTGCTTCAAAAGCTTACCAGTTGTTTATCTACAATGACCATTTCCCCTGCAATGATTAGTTCTGGCAGATATCCACCTGAAGAGACCTTATGTGACTGAACTGCTCACTTACAATTGGCTTGTAAGAATGGATGGCCCTGAATTTACAGTAAAGTTTGAACTGGTGAGAACGTGTTAGAAATTATGTACCTGAACATTTTTTTCTTGATACGTTTTTTTTCTTTATTGCCCAAGCTTCCTCCACCACAAAGACTTTTCATTATGTAATAATCTTTCTGTCCTTTTTTCGTTCAAATTAAACTTCCATCCATGTATGACTGTGAACTCAGTGTACAGTGAGTCAAAATAAGATATATCTGATACATGAGATAAAAAATGAGTTCAATCGAGCTAAAAACCTGAAAGATGTGTTTAGCGCAAATAAAAACATATTCTTGAAAGCTAGAGTGAAACTGCTTTATAACGTTTCTCAATGTAGTGTTTTCCTCATTGTTACGTCAATTTATTATGGTCTCGGCCAAAAGCCCATATACACTGCTTCCTCTTTATAGTGTCTTTCTCTACACAGTGTTCAGAATTCATGGTCCCTTAAAAAATGTTATATAGAGGTTTCACTGTATATATTAAATGACTGTTTATTACATTTAATGGCCTTAACAATATTTTAATATTAATAACAGAATATCAGAGACAAAATATATACCACCAAAAGTAATGACATTTTTAATAAATTTACTGGTAGGTATTTCTTCAAATACTAGATGTGATCAAAAAGTAGTAGGACTGATTTTATTGGATTCATGGCACAAATCTGTACAAATCCTTAATAATCTTCAAACTAGGACCCTTGGGTTTCGTCACACCAAGTTTAACACATCTTCCAAGCTACAATTGCCTTTTGGAAGCCACTGTCCAGAATGCTGTTGAAAATCCTCATTGCAGCTGGTAGGTCGTTTTTGATGGAGTCGAAACATTGTCCATTCATGACCATGTCTGGGCTGTAGGGTGGTGAGGCAACATGATAAAGCCTTACTTAACCAGCTGCTCCCACACCTACTCTCCAGCGTGGTGTGGCTCAGCACATTGTTATGGTGAAGCTTCCAGGAATGGGTGATGTCTGGTTACATCCAGTTGAATGGTTTTTTGCAACTGAGCACTTCCGTGTAAAACTATGCTTTCACGGAAGGGGGAACATACTCCTTGTGAACGAAATCACAATGATCCAAAAATACCAGAAGCATGGTTTTCACCCTTGACTTGAATCCTTTATCAAACACTATAACCAACCAAATGAACCTCCCACACATTGGGCATGCAAATTTCGAACAGAATTAAATTTCCTAATTTCTAATTTATCAACTAATTTAATTTACTCTGCTATGCTTGTAAATCAACTGCTCTAATTACTCATAGTTTGAGTTGCTCTGTTTTTTATTAAGATCTTGCATGAGTTCGACGTACAACATACATCACATTACCTGTTGCATGTGGACATGTGACTCTGTACAGAAATCACGATTCCTGGAACTTCTGTGGAAAATACTACTTACTGAATTGATGGAAATTCAATGAAATATCAGCCTTTTCTTTTCAAACAGTAAATATCATTTATTGCAACATTCTAGTAACATATCTCAAGCTTGTTATTAATTCATGATTCTATGGAGTTTAAACATTGTTCAACCGTATGGCTTTGGTAATGTTCATAAGCTTATGGAATGTCTTCTCGGTTAATCTTTTCCAGAAGAGGATGTCCTGGTTCCTCCTGTGGTGTAATTTATGAGCCTAATGTCCGTGTAAACTTTGAATGTCACCCGACTGTTGCTAATTATACAGTCCGCTATTCGGAAAATCCCTACATCTGCTCTAATATCGTGTCGCAACTTTCTCTTTTTGAAAAGGAAACCTGCTAGCAACCAAACTAGCCTCATGTAAGCCCCCGAACACAGAGTTTAAATATTTTAAATGCAAAATTTATACATGATACAAATGTAACTATTATTAAAACAATGCTTTTACCACTTACAACTCAAATAAACAGTAATTGTTAGCTTACAACTATTTACAAACAAACATTTACCCACAACATAAATCTGTTATTGTAAATTTAATAATGTTCATACCATGTGAACTGCATCGCTGCTTCCGTGAGAGTGAGAATTCGTTACATTTTATAACAATTTAATATTAAACGCCCTCCCCCTAATCAATTCCATGTTAATGACACCAGGATGTGCTGTCTCTCCATAAATACAATTCTCGTCTCGCTTCCATCATGGCGCCTAAAATTTATAGTTCGTTGCTATGCTACACGTGTCCTTGGATTTTAACATTCTCAATGCACCCGCATTCATTGGTATTACCACTCGTGTGACATTCTGGTAGGTCACAATACACACAAAGAGATGGTAAAATAATAAGAGCTCCTTATTTGAAGATAAATGAAATGCCAAGAATTGTTAAAGTGAAGGAGGCGCTGGCTTTAAAGGTCTTTGCGGGATTTGCAATACAAGGGGGATTAAGGGAATTTCAATTGCAAAAAGAACAAATTTGGAATGCATGACATACTTTTATAATATGACTTACTTTTATGTCCAAAGACAAGATCAGCCACTAGCACACAACCAACAGAAGAAAGCAAATAATGAGTTATAGAAGCATGCAATTTTGCATCTCCTCCTAGTGGCCTTGGACTGCCACTTGTTTTTGTACTTTTCTGTTTTTAGGCAATCGACAATCTTGTATCTCTTTGTCAGAAAGAGAAAATATCAGTCCAAAAATATTAAGTATCCTGTTGAGGTTGAGCACGTCTGACTGGCCTTTAATGCAAATTTTTTTATGAAAGTAAATGCCACAAAATTGGGTATGGAAATGCATAGGTTTAATGGGAGTATTTTCAGCATAAATAAATAAAAACACAAAACAGGAGCTGAAATTGACCTTATAGGTGGTTTTACCTTTAAACAGCCATATAGGCCTATGAAATTCTCTAGCTAAACAAACCACAACACTGCAGTTTTTATTCAATAAATTAAAATTTAATGTTAGATTACTACTTTCATGAGATCTTAGTATCATCTTTTTGCATTGTTAGTGAGCAAAGTTATTTTATTACAGATTTCCATCAAATCCAGAACTCTGTAAAGAATGGATAAAAGCTTGTAATCTAACTGATCAGGATGACCTTACTGCTGTTCGGATTTGTTCTCTACATTTCAAGCCAGAAGATTTAACAGATACAAAAGTCAAAGCGTCAGGTTGTTGCATGAAAGTAAAACCGGGTGCCATTCCATGCATCAAAGTACCTAACGTACCAGAAGACCCTGAGTCTTCAACTGAACTTCAGATTAAAAGTGAACCTCTGGATGAATTTGATCCTTCAAACCTCTTGGAAGTAGTTGTTAATGAGACCAGCACTGTTGATGTGGGATTAGAACAAGCAGATGCTTGTTTGGGTAATAATCAGTTGCTCATTACATGGGTTTGTCAGACGATTTCTGAAAACCTTTTTAAAGAATGATGTGTTTCCTGTGACATTGTGTTTTAATTAATGTTCATTTATGTTGTAGATAAAACCAACTCCTGTACAAGATCTTGTTTCTTGTGTGAATACAAAGAAAATATTGGTATTCAGTCTCCCATAACTATGCACAGGCAAGTTCAAGGTCTGTTTATTCCTGTGATTTCTAAAAAATACATTGAAATTTTCTTAGAGATAATTTTTGCTATTATGTTTTGTTTTGTTAAGTGAATTTACGAAAGTGAAGTGAAATTCGTGGAAAATTGTCACTATTGAACTTACAATATTACACGAAAACTACTAATATGAAAAAAGTGTTCATGAATTGATGTACGTAATGATCCGGTGATGGTGGTTCAAATTCCAGGCCAGGGAAACTTACTTTAATGTTTTTGCTCAAATAGAGTTAAGTGGACCTATGTGTATGTAGTGCAGTCGATGTGGAGCTATAAGGGAGTCCACCATGCAAAAGATTGGGTAGAAGGTTTTATTTTTTGAATTTGTTTATGTGGGCTTACTAAGAATACCAGAAGTTTTCCACCCCAAAATATTTCAAGAAACTTTTTGGTGGCAAAAAAGAAACCCTGAAATGGCATTTGGGGCATTTTTTGTGTCATAACTTTATAATGGCCAATCTTCATGCAAAAAAAGTAATTACCCACGCAACTTTTCT
Source organism: Gryllus bimaculatus (assembly GCA_017312745.1). NCBI lineage: Eukaryota > Metazoa > Arthropoda > Insecta > Orthoptera > Gryllidae > Gryllus > Gryllus bimaculatus. The sequence goes on along the minus strand of BOPP01000368.1, from coordinate 33,852 downwards.
TGCCTGTTGGCCTACCTACCCCTTCCCTGGTACAATAAACATTTGAAGGTAAACGCTCATAGTGTGCACTGTTGACAACATGCCTTACATATCTTCATTGGCATGTAATAAAAACTATTTGTTGTTAAAGACAAGAACTCCTGTTCATGTTTTTCACCCCAAAAAATTAAAGAAATGGCTGAAACCGGTCCAGAACTAGGAGATACCTCAAACTCGTGAGATAGTTAGGGTCAAATTATTGAAAAAGATGCCCAAAGGTATGAGAGATTGGCATTGCTTCATAAAATCTGGTGGCAGATTTCGCACTAATCCCCCCCCCCCTTTACCTGCATTTCTCCAAGCTGTCGGTCAAGTTGCACGGATATTACTATGTGCAGTTTTAAAGGTCATAAAATTATCTAAATTTGCTACGTAAATGATTTTTCTTCATCAAATAGTGTGAGAGCCAAGATGTTTCAAAATTTCACTAAATTCTCCATTTTTATCTGAAGTTGCTCCAAATCACTGAAGTACTCAATAATGTGGTATTTTTGGATTCCTAAGGTCATTATATGTAAATAGCAATTAAATACGAATTTTTTTTATTACTTACTGAGGTTGAACTTTTATTTGAGCAGACTAGTAGGAGTGGCAGTAGACATCTTTTCTGCCAACTAACACAATTCACGTACATCAACTTAAGTATTTCAATAGAATAAAGTGAAGTTCTTTGTATTATTATTATTATTATTATTATTATTATTATTATTATTATTATTATTATTATTATCATCATCACCATCATTATTATTATTATCATCATCATCATCACCATCACTACTATTACTAGCTGTCTTGATTGAGCAAGTTCCATCTCAATCAAGGTTTTTTGTGCAGTTTCCCTTGATCCATTGAATAAATGGTGAGATGACTTCCATGCTTAGCTTCTGGATGTCAGTACAGCTTCATTATTTGAGCATGTTTTCTTGAGCACTTGTGCTATTTGTTTGGGAGGTAAGGCATGGGAGGGGTGTAGTTATTTCGTCAACAATATTGGAATGAAAGAAATGAAGGAATGCCACAATCTTTTTACTAAAAGTTTCCTCTTAGAATTTTTGTGCTTCCTGGGCCATTTATTTAGAGTATGTATTTTTCAATAAAAAAAACTAAAGTGCCATCTCCTTAAAATTTAGGAAGATGGAATCTAGATATAAAACTGTCTTATACCTTGAGGAATAATATCAATAAAGTGTCAGAATTGTTAGAGAATTTTCTTTAATGATTTTGTTGTCCACACTGGTGCACTGTTTATTGTACTTAGATAATGGACTAATGAGTTTTGAAATGGTTTCTTGCAGATTCCCTCATGATACCCAGGTGAATAGATTGTGGAAGAAGGTGTGTAATTTAATTGAACATGATTATATGAACACATCATCACTGCTGATATGTTCCAATCATTTTGTGGATGATGACTATATTGGTTTTTCAAACGAACCTGGTTGTCCACGAATTTTGAAACCAAGTGCGGTCCCATCGATTTCTGTGCCAAATCCTTTAAAAACATTTGAATCAAGTGAACCGGGCACAGTAGAAAAGAGGGATGTAATCAATTCACCAGATATTGTAGAAGTAACATTGGAGCCTGTTAAGGCTAAAAAGCAAATTGTAAACCCAGTGAAAGTAAACATATCGAAGAAAAATGACATTAGTAATCAAAGCGATAGTCCTGGGAAGTTCCAAGGTATATTTAAGGCTCTCCCAAAGCCTGAAGATTTTCTTCCACACTCTAAATCTTATCATCACATTATACACAATCAAAAAATTGCAGTTCAATCCAAAAACACAAAAAGTGTTTCAAATCCTAATGGGCACGTGGGGGTTAGAGATCCAAAGCAATCTAATTTTTCTCAATTTAAACTCGTCCGACCAGCACTGTCAGAGGGAGCTGTCCCAAAAGTTCAACCGACTATGGAGAATACAAGTACTAAAATTCCAGTATTTTTCTCAAACTCTGCTAATTATTCTCGGCCTATGAGAATTCTGCACACTTACAGTGGTCCCAGATTGCCTTTGGCGCCGACGGTTACATATGCCCCGCCGGTTCAAAATACCCCATATGCCCCCCGGTTACTGGCTCCCCCAGGGCTTTTTGTTCACCCCCAGACTTTGAGGAAACCTGCCCAAGTCATAGATGGCTCGACTCAGACCCTTGCTGCTGCTGCCTGGCAGGTGGAGCAGTCCTGTCAGACTGATGCAGAATGTAATGAGGGTGATGACATGGCAAATGAAGGTAAATTTTTTTTATTAATATTATTATTATTATTATTATTATTATTATTATTATTATTATTATTTTAATTTTCTTGGTTTAATCATGTTTTTATTTGTATTAATTGCTATATTTCATATGCACCTGGAACTCTGTTAAAGAGCTATTTTTATAAGAATGGACCGTTTTGACAGCTAGTATTGGCACAACTAAAGGCTCTGTGATCGTTGTGTACTTGAGCCTATTAGACTCTCCTCCTCCATTTGTTCGTTTGCAGTTGGCTAACTTGTAAATGGCTTTGACGCTTCCTTTTGGGATGTCCTCGTCTGACAGCTGCAACAAGACAGTTTTAAGACATTTTCCCACATGCGTAATTATATTTCAATATTTCCTGGCATATACCTGAGCGAAACTCAATGACTCATCTATGTGCATATAACTGAGTGAAACTCAGTATGTCTTCATGATATCTTCATGACTTCTGTATATCTTCATGAGAGCCGTAAACAAACACTTTATGAAGAGGCGAGGCTAAACAGCATGCTGCCGTGGAGGGATACTTCTCTGAATTACATGTGATGTTCACTTGTTGTTTAGCGAACTGTCACTTTGGCTCATTTTTATAAAAATCGCTCTGTAGCATATTCCCTGCTACCATGTTTTCCCATATATCATACCTGCATTTTGAAGTTGTGATTCCCATTCCATTAAATTATCCACTTATATATTTAGCAATCCTGTTTAGCATGTTTCAAGCTTGTCAGCAACATTTGATTTTTTAAATATTTATTTGCAACAAACAGGTTTTATAAGACTGATAAGAAGATCAAGTTGTCAGGTTGTAATGATTTGTATAAATGTATTTACTTATTTGTTTATTTATTTATTATTAAAATTACAGGCAATAGTAAATACCAATATATTCTGATTTGGGGTGCATATTAATTGTTATAAAAATTGTGCAATTAAATAAATTAACCCATTCAAGAACATTTTTGAAATTTTGTGGTCCCTCGGGCTGAGTTGATTTCAGCAGCACACCATCAGCATTGCATCAAATAATAATATTAAATAATAATAAATATATAGAATAATAATTATATTGGCATACATAAATTGTTTATTTCAATTTTTCAAGGCAGTACTTTCACAACAAAACGTAATTAACTTGTGTGAAAAATTATTAAAAATGCAATGCTAATGTTTCTTTTCAATGTGATAAATTTCTATTACTTTCAATATTTGCAATTATCCATGCCACCATAATCACCTGTTTCATCATTATATAAGTCCTTGACCCTGTCATTCAAATCATCGGTCACCCACTCAAACTCATCCGATTCCTCAAATATTCGTGCAATCGGTTCCCATGTTTCTTATAAATTGTCTCAAGGTCCACATTAATCCTTTCTTTTCTATATCTTCTTAAATCTGTCCTTTAGAGCTAGCGTTTAGCTGATCACCCAGTCTCAAAAATATGAATGAACTCTGGTCCCTGTCTCCAAAGCATATGTGTACTAGTGAATGAATAAAGTTCAAATTTGGTTTTGCTTTACATAGTTATAGAATTGGATGATTCCCCACCTCTGAAAAAGCGACGACTCTCTCTTTCTTCGGCGGAGTCATCTTCTTCAGAAAGCACCGAGCCTAAGCAAGCATGGAAAGAAGGGCAACTGAAAAGATTGAGAGACAGAAACATGGTGGAAGAGCAGATGAACCGCATCAAGCAGCGTATCAATTCTTTGGATGATTTGCTGTGCCATCTCCAGAAAAGGGATCTTCTGTCTAAAGATGCAGCTGACTTCCTAATGGTATGTTTGAATAGGTGTTTTAGAATACATTGAGAAATGCCAACCTGAGCAAGGGTGGGCATGTCTTAGCTTTCTCAGGTCAAAGGTTCAAACCCCTCCTTGGGCATGGATGTTTGCTTGTGAGCCGTTGCATGGTTGGGGCTTTTTTCAAACCACTGTCACCTATTAAAACAACTTTTCCTTCCCCTCACTCAAATGGATGTGAGAGAGGGCAAAGAATCACAGCTAGTGGACAGATGGAGGAAGCAATAGAAGTGGGTGCATGAACTGTGATGTTTACACCATGTTCCAAGTCCACTACTGTATCTCCTTAAATTGTTAAATGTTCCATGCATCCCGTCAGCCCCACAGGCTTTAATGACTAGTTGCTTTGGTCCTAAACCTACAGGGACATGACAGTATGAGGCTGGGGTACGTCTTTTAGGGTGTAACATAACTGAGAGTTAGATTGAGGGAGAAGAGGAATGTCAGAGAAACTGTGTTATCTCAAAACAAACGTTGGGCAGCAATACAATACGTTCACTTAATTCACTCTATAATTAACAAAAGATATCAACAAGCTATTTTAAAATATTGCTTACTTGAACATAATTTACAGTTTGCACTATAGTAATTTTTATAAATGCAAATTTTGAAAAGGGAAGGGAAGGTAAGGTCAAAGGTAAAATATTACAAATTGTGTTCATAAGATTGATATTTTGGACACTGGTGGTTAGAGGGAGGAGTAAGGGTCAAAATGGCAAAATTATAAAATTGTGGATATCGTGTATGAATGATTTCTAAGTGATTAAAATTTACTGGAATAAATATGGTAAACACTTCTGAAACCTTCATATCAAATTTTGGACCAGTGCAGGAGGCAATTTTGAATGCAGTACATACATAAATAGATATCATGTTTCTTACTGTGAATAAAATACTCAATGCTATACATACCATATCTTTGTTACTCAATGGGCCATAAATTAATCAATGTGCAAAAAAATATAACCCAATAATGGGGACTCCATTGGTTGAGATCCTATTATCTGAAATTGTTTTATCATTTGAAGCATTGAGACTAATAAAAACCTCAGCCATATTAAAAAAAACAACCTTTTTCAAATAATTCAACCAGAAACCACATATTGCACCTCATAATATGATGATTTGCCAACAGACGAGGCTCATACTTCTCATACTAATAAATGCTGTACTGTGATCTGTAAACTTTCTAGCAAAATTTCATTCTTCTTGGTTTAGTCTTTCTCAATGTCAACATTTCATTTACTTCAGATAGTATTGTGCACTATGTTCTATGGTTGCCGTAGCACAATGGGTTAACTGATTTCATTCTGTTTCAGAATTCCATGTCTGAAGAGCTCAATGAACTCCATGACTTAATTTCGAAAAAATTACAAGCGCGAGGCCATGGACCTTGGGGAATTGAATTGAGAACTTTTGCAGTGACTCTTCATTTTTTTTCTGTGGATGCTTACAATTATGTTAATAATTTATGGCCAAATCTTGTACCTCGTGTGTCTACAATTAAGAAGTGGTTCAGTGTGGGAAATGCAAATCCCGGTTTTTCACAAGAAGCTTTAGTTGCTATTTATCTTCAGACTGCGGGCAGAAGTGATGGGATATTATGCAACCTTACAATTGGTGAAATGACACTGCGGCAAGAAAAGGTGTTCAAGAATAATAGGTTTTACGGTGGTGTGGACATGGGCACGGGACTAAAAATGCAGAGTGACAGCCTTTTTGAAGCACAAAGTGTGTTAGTATTTTTTGTAACAGCTTTAAATGCTTCATGGAGTATACCTGTTGGTTATTTCTTTATTAAATCATTAAATGCTAAAGAGCGGGCAAATTTGCTTGAAATTTGTTTGAAGTTGCTTCATGAGGTTTGTGCTAATGTGATATCCATAACATTAAACGGTTCCCTTGTGAATACAAACATGTGTACCCACCTTGGAGCAAACTTCTTGTATGGTGAAAGATTCCAGCCATGGTTTTTGAATCCAGTAACTCGTGAAAAAATATTTGTATTTTATGATGCTTGCTCTATGATGAAATTGGTACGAGATGCTTTAGGTGACAAAGACATTATTTTAGATTCTGAAAACAAATTTATTAAATGGGCTTACATAAAAAAACTTTGCAAAGTGCAATGTGAGTTGCCTTGGGAAGTGGACACAAAGCTTACCGAATCACATGTGTCATACCAAGACAAAAGAACGGATATAAAAATATGTCTTCAGACACTCAGCAGGAGTGTGTATAAAGCTTTCATGAGTGTTCTGGAAAAAAATATGGAGGCATTTGAAGGATGTTATTCTACTGCAGTATATTGTTTAATGTTCAATAATATTTTTGATATGTTAAATTGCAAAAATGTGTTTTCAAAGAAGAAGTATAGAGTACCTGTGAATGAAGAATCCATCACATCATTGCGACAAAGAGCTAGTGTATTCATAAAGTATATATTGGGTTTAAAGAACAATTATGGTACACCATTGGTAGAGTCTTGCAGGAAAACAGGGTTCTTGGGATTCATTGCCTCTTTAACAAATATTTTTGAACTTTATGACAAGGGGAAATCTTTAGGTTTGAAACATTTATTAACACATAAATTGTCGCTAGATAATGTAAGGACATTTTTTAATGCCATGCAGAAGAATAATGTAAGAAATGGCTATTTGAGTGCCAAGGAGTTTGAATGTATCTACGGAAATTTAATTTTGAAATGTGGTAGGAATTTTGAAAACATTGATTATTTGATTAATGGAATTGATATTTTACGTGTGTCTTCTTTAAAAGAAAATTACACTGATCCAATTTTTGATTACAACAATCGCATTTATTTAGAAGGAGTAGATCAGGAATGTTTTAATGCTGTCTTGTCATTAAAGCCAATTATGGGAGATGTAATTAAATACATGAGTGGTTTTGTTGTCAATAAAATTTTGAGCCGAAAACTTTGCGTAGTTTGTGCAGAACATTTGACAGATATTCAGAATGTACAATTGCTTTTAAGGAAAGAAAACCAAAGGAAGTATGTAGTTCCCTCTGTAGATGTATATAGGATATGTAAAATTGCTGAAATAATTTTACGAGAAAATGGAGCTTTGTCTCTTAAACAGTCAAACACCAGATTTCTTGTTCTGAAAATTCTGGAACAAGTGGGGGAAAAGGTATTTAATACTGCTAAAATGAAAGCTCATCTACTTGACCAAGGAATATTTGATAACCATTTGACTCAGCTGTGTCACTTAGTTATAGAAACATTTCTTGGCATGCGCATGTTCCTTCAGAGTGGAGCATAAACTCTTCCAATTGATGATGTAAGAGGCTGATTTCAATAAAGTTATTATTTGTGCAATTTATAATCCTCACCAACCTTTTATGAAGACATGGTGAAAATAAGCAAGATATTTTCCAAAAATATTTTTTTATACAATTTTTTCTAATATACTTTGTTCATTAAAAACTATAAGGAATTTTTGTAGACTTTTGTGAGTGATGCCTCTTAATATTGCACAAAAACCTGTACTGCAGTCAAGAAAAGCCAATTGTGTTTGTATAAAATGCGTTCGTTGCTTTTCAATGTTTGTATGCAATACACTTCACGTTATATCATGCATTCCATAATTATATTTTCTTTGTTTTCAATTAATGTTGATAAATCATGTTGCCATTTCCTAACCTTTTAAAAAAAAATATCTTTGTGATTTTCAAAATCTTTTGTTTGAATTTTGTGCTTGCACTATTTTACATCAATCTCACTTTAATCTCAGTAATAGATTATTTAAATGTTTTACTTTTTAGTTGTCATAATAATCTTGCCAGGAAGGTCATCACCTCTTGTGTTGGAGGATTTGCACATATATGTTTATATTGCATTGTCAAGTGAATTTGGTTATGTTCCAGAATTTGCTTCTTAATTTAAAAAAAATATCTTTAATGTAATTTCATTATTTTTCTGTTTATTGTCTGTGTGTACAGTTCTCTTGTTTTGTTTTCATGAGAATTTTATTATCGAGATTGAGTATCCCCTTGTATTGTTCAACATTACTACTTTTTAGAAGCAGAAGTATTAAAGTTTGAAAGAAAAAAAAAAAGGGAGGGAGAGAGGGATTTTGAATCAATAAATTAACTAATAAGCAGTGTGTCCATAACTTATGATTTACTCTCAAAAGTAATGATTTTAAATGATGATGTACTTCGTTGACTATGTTTTTGAAATGTATCATAGAGCGTCTTAAGCTACTGTTGTTGATGTTGTTGTTTTTTTCCATATGTTGAAAACATTGTCAGTTAATCTACAAGTTGCTAAATATCACACTTGATCCTTATTGTCAAAATACTGGGCTCCAACACCATTCTTTCAATTGTATTTTAAAATTTCAGTATCAATATGAACCAGGGTGGCCACTTTTTGGAAAACTAGGAAATGAAAGGGAATTTCATCTAGAAAACTCAAGGGAAAATTCGGGAATTTTTACAAGTCTTGAGAAGACATAATTGGGACAATTATAAAACCATATATTTTTTTATAAATACTCTTGATACATTGTTTTTGGCTCAGTTTTTATTTGTTAAGCAAAAATTGTATATCTTGTCTTTACTACAGCAAAATCGATGAGCTGACAAATGGAAAACTAGAGGAATGAAGTGCTTTGAATCATTGTGTTTGTCTTGTCTGCCTGTCTTTCTCTCTTTCTTTTCCTCATTCACAATGTGCTAGGGCAAAGGCATTTGAACTACTGAAGTGAAATAGGTTCAGACGATCACTGCATTTTCATATTAGTTGTGTGTTCTTTTAAAATAGTAATGGTGAAAGATCAGTTTTTCTGTATCTAAAGAAGTTTGTCCAATGCTCATTCTCACCTCTCATGCCAATCTTTTGAAACTTGTCCAATGTGAAGACATTAGACATTAAAATTTTCTTCACCATTTGTCTGTCCTAAAAAGATGTGCAATAAGTGAATTGGTGCATTGGCTTGCAATATACGGTTTGCTTGCAGCCAGAAAGTGTTATTAGGAGAGACAATGAATGCTCACTCCTGTAACTGAATGTGAATTAGTTATTACAGCTTTTTATGGAAAAAAGATTCTCATAATGGAGAATTGGAAAAGAGGAAGCCTTGCAACGAAACTTGCACCAAGGTTTTCTGAGCTCATTTTGGTGCAGTAATAGGCATGAGAAAGAAAACTACAAATATGACCAAAAATATGATTGTGAATCTTATTTATATGTATAAATTTATATTAAATAGTTTGAAATTGTAGGTATTATAAAAACTATTTCCAAAATAATGACTAGTTCTTAAGTATAACTTTTGTATATTTTATTTAAATACTTTAAAATAATGTACAAACTTTTATCTAGGGGAAAGAAATTACTGGAATGAGTAGGAAAATTGGTTCCAGGTAATGAGTGTTCTCCCTTCTAATGATGCATACTATGCATTGATCCAGAAAAAAAAAATTATATTTGTGCTTAGCTTATTTGTGTTGTATCTGTACTTGGATTTATTTAGAGCAGCTTCTGATGTAAATCAGATGTTATGGAGTCATCCGATTGGAAGGTTGAACGTCACCATAGTGATATTGTAGTGAGGTGTTAGCTCCTGATTCGATGACATCATAAACTGATGACCTGTCAGAGGCAGCTATAAATAAATTGCAGTATAGTCTAATACTCGACGGTGCTAAAATATTGACTAGTACACATATAAGTAACAATAAAGATCTGAATTCGATAGTATACCATCCAATTTTTGGCATCCCCGCCTTTTTTTACTTTGAATAGAATATATGGGAGAAAAGCAGTCTCACTTGTTGCATAATTACAAAAAAATAGGAAGTACTTCTTTTTTCGTTATTCTTTGTTGTGTAAAAATGTATAACATTAATTTCAAGAAGAGAGTACCATGAATCTCAACCCAGTCAGCACAGGTGACCAAAGTTGATTGTACAAATTTTAAGAGCATGCTAGTTCAATGTCTAGTTGAGCATTTATATCTATACAATGATGCCAATATTTGTTTCTTCTGAGTGCTGGTGTCAGTTGTCTGCTTGTTATGCTGCCACCTACCAATAAACATCTAAGGCACCTATTTTTATTAATATATTATTATTAAGAATGATTTCTATGTTATATTTGGCTTGAAGTCATGAATTAAGGAGTTTATTAGAAATCATATGTAAGCATTTTATTAAATAAAAGGCCTGGAGGACAGTTTTTTATATGTATATTATGAAAGACACACAATCTGCCATTTCATAAAGCAAATATCTTAAGAGTAAAGACTTGGAGATTGCACAGGATGTCATTATGTCTCATTCAGCTTGCAGTACAGTAGTAGGAAGCATTTTGACAGGCAGTGTCTACGGAAGTAGATCAAAGCAAGTAGCATATCAGCACTTCACATTTGTAGGGACAAGATAGATCATCTTATTTCCTCTTGGCCATGCAGTGCCACTTGCCTACTGTGGTTGCAAAGTAAATGGTACAGTATAGTTTAATGGCAAGGGAGTCTGCTTCTTTCTTACAGAGAGAAAATTTGTTTGTTTAATTGTATCTATATTTCTGTTCAGTTATTGGCAAACGCCTATGTTATCATCTGTCAAATTTAGTGTTTGTGTGGAGTTTGTCAAGTTATATTTATTCAATTATAACTTAGCAAACTATCATGTTTCAGAAAATGAAAAGTGTTTGCTCAAGATGTAAAGGAAACAAGATATAAGTGTATTTTGTTTACTTTTTTTATTTTATAAATTCAGAATAATTTTGTATCCCTCTTTTCACATTTAATATATGTTTCTCTGAATTGTACATATTGCATTGAAATACTTTAATTCATGCCTTCTGAAAGAACATTATTGTGAGAAATCTGTACAGATATTTTAATTTCCATGAGTGTGCTTTTTGGCAAAGATGGTTTCTCTTTTAGTGCATTACAGATCAAATTAAAATCACTGCTTCTTTATTAAGCACTGAAATACTCTTGTTCCAAAATATTTGCCTGAAATATGTTAAAACAAGTTTTGCACATGACCAGTTAATGTTATTTGATATGTGTGCCCACAAGTTGTTTATAAAATTAAATGTATCTATTTTTATTGTAATACAGGAATATAGGGTGCATGAAAAGTTTTGTGTCATATGTATTTTCATTGGAGCCATTTTCATTAGGACCTTGATAACTGCAAATAAGCAATCAGAACTTTCGTGTAGAAGTTTTATATAAATTATGATGTACATTCAGAATGGAAAGGCTTGGTTAGAGGGAAATATTTATAATTTCGAAAATAGTGTATTTTCTCATAGCCAATGTGATAAGATGTCTCAGCTGTAGCTCGTCAGAAAATATTTTCAGGAATTCGAGAATCTGCAGGGATGCGCAATATGGAAGTCGCTTTATAGAGGTACTTCCCTGTACTAAATTACACTAAAATTTCTTCAATCATACAATTTACTTGTGTAATTTTTGTTCTCATGTATTTTAGGCCCCTTCAATTTTTGAGCCATGCATATAACTTTTTAACGTGTTAATTTCCAAAGTAAAATTCTGATTGTGTTTCAAAACAAAATTATTAGTGTAAACTTTTAAAAATTAGCATAAGTAATATTAAGACCATTAACTTTCAGTGTTGCAGATAACAGTGAGAAAAGAAACGAAGGGGAAACTAGGGTATTGTCTATGTGTGAGTATGTAATTGTTAATAGAAAATCTGATGTAAATCTTACTGTTAAATGATGAAATTTGTCATTTTTCAATTTATAAATGGTTAAACAAATGTTGCTAATGTCTGATAACTTATGTATTTATAGCAGATTCATTGCCCACCAGCAGGTAGTCTTAACTGCCAAGGGTATTGCTGCTACAAATATAAAACTAATTCCTGTCACTTTAATAGACAATGAAATTGGGGTGGGCACAGCCTTTTGCAAGAAACAGACTAACCCTTAACCTGGCTCAAAGAATTTTCATAGATTTTTGAAATTATGAGTGTGGATCAGGAGATATTGACTGTGCTGGACTTTTTTGTATTTTTTTATATTGGTAATATGTGCTTTAAGTGATTTTTCTGGAATACTTTATAAATTGAGAGCTGGTTAATATTTGAACATATTGTTGTAAATCAAAGCATTATTTTGATATCAAATTGCTTGTATATTTAATTCTGGAATTTTAAAACTAATTGCATATCATCTTTATGCATGGCAACAGGGAGCAGCCAAACATTTTTAAAGTTCTCTTTCTTTAGAAGACTCAAGAGTGTGTTTATCAGTTTCTCTTTGTGTTTCTAGTCAAAATACTTTCAGTTTTTTTGGTTTGTTAAATGTTTTCAAACAAATAGTGGATATAAAATGGTGAACTTGCTTTGTGGACATTATAATTTGGACAATAGATACCGTTGTGTAGTAGAATTTCCAGGAAAATGAAGTACATTTGTATGTATGAAATTAAATCTATTTCTCTTCTTTTGTTTTTGACTTTTTTGTGTTTGAAAGTGACTTTGTTTACAATGTTCATTAAATTTTGTTAAGTTTGAGGTCCTAACTTCAGTGGTTTATGAGAATACAGCTGTCACGCACAACTTTCTGGTTACCCTTTGTCAAACTGTAAATGTGATATATTAGATACAAATGTTCTTGTATATATTGTGTAAAATAGTTGTGTCAATGAACAGGATTTTCTGATTCTTGTTCTTTTTGTGATGTACAAAGAAAATTAAATTTTTGTATAACTATTTTTCGGTTTTTGTAATTAATTTGTTTTCTGAAAACTTACCTCTAATAAATCCCAAGTCCATTCCCCCTCCTCCCGAAAAAAGCTGTTATTTTAACTTTCTTGTATATGTAGTGCAGAGAAAGTTGTGTAGTGTAATGATGCAAAAAGCTGTTGAGATTTTAGTGGAATTGCATCTTACTGGTGTCCTTGATCCTAAAATTGATATATTTTCAAAACATCTGTATTTCCGAATCCTGAACAACAAACAAACACTGGTGTTTTGTGGGGGCCCCCCCCCCCCCCCCCCCCCAAAAAAAAAATAATAATATATATAGTATATATATAGATATATATATATATATATAGATAATATATTAATATTATTATAATATAACTTATATACTATATATATATATGACAGCGAACAATTTCACTATTCTCCTTACTGCATTAGAAAGAATTCGAGGCTCTGCGAGTTTGTAACGGATATTTGGATTATTTTTGCGGTACTTGAAGCCTCAATCATATTTTCAACATTTTTTCAAAAATTGTTCCAAATATTTTTATTGATACTCGGTTGTATTATAAACGCTCGGAATGACGACTCCGGTCCCGTTTCCGTTTAATTGTCTGATTGATCGGAAATTGCAAAAGTTCAATTTTTTTCCAGCGTCTTCCTACAACTACAATATTAAAGGCAGTCATTTTACTTTCTCGCTTCTGCTTACGCAATATTATAAAGAAAGTATTTATTGTTGCGGGAAATTGCAGCTAATTTTCGACAGAAAATCATTGCCGAGCCCTGTGGCGAGAGACCGTGTGCCGCGAGCACACTCCTGCTGCCAGGGTCCAAACTAGCTCCAGTTCCGGGGTCTAGCTGCGGTACGCTCCAGAGAGTATATGGTAGAGATGGTACGCTTCGCGTAATCGGCGAACGGTGTGGGACGCCTGCATTCCCGCTTCGCCCGGGAGAGGAGCACTACTGAGGACCACGCTTGCCGTAGCGACCAAATAGCAGGTATTCGGCAATGCCTTGTGCCCGTATAAGTGTGGTGCAGAGCCCGACCAATGAACCCTTACGGTGACAAGTTCTATTCAATAATTGAAGTTAATGTAAACTGCACAGCCAGCCATTTGTAACTCATTTTTGTGGTCACAAAATTTCATTTTGGTTCACTAATATTTCATCCCATAATTTAAAGTAAAGTAGGAATTTATTCATAATAAGTAGTATGTGCACTGCAAATCATCTCAATTTTAGTGAACCTCCGCTTCCTCCCTCTCTCCCGGTGCGACGTAATATGTACTTTGTAGAGAGAAGGGCCTATCAGCCCGTTCAAGCAACTTCCCTTCTTTTCCAGGTATTCTTCCGTTTCTATATACATCCGGGACGCAGGGGCCCCCGTAAAACAATTTTTTTGTCTAACTGAACGCCCACAACTAAAGCATTTGTGTCCTACTAGGTGGTCCAGCAGAAATGATTCCCTTTTGGCGATTCGGATGAATTATGCTGATGTTTTGCAAGCTTTATCGTACCACGAGTGCTTTGGAAATTGTCGATAAATTCTCGACTAGCGAAGCAACGAAATTTATCTGAGAATTTTCAAGCACGAATGGTATTAATTAGAACTATTCCACGAATAAAATTATGCCTAACAGAGTTCCAAAATGCGCTAAATATCGAAAATTTCTAAAAGCTATGTTAAAATCAAAGATGTTTATTGGACAGCATTCCATGTAAACCGCCTCATAAAGTAGACGATTCGCAGTTTATGATTGGCCAGAAGGGAGAAGCGGTAAGAAAAATCGGATTGAAAAAGCGATAGACTTATTGAGATACACCGCCCTGGTTGGGGCATTTTATATGTATAGTTAAACACTATTGGTTTTAATTTAATGAATGAAATAGTCGGCAAAACTCGATGGAACAGGAGTCACTGATGGATCTTAGCATATTGTCCGAAGAGAGTTAAGTGACGAACTCGTTAAAAGCGAACCTGGGCGATGTTATAGATGTTTGTCAAAGCGAAAGTCCGCAGAGCTTGATTCTGAATTTTTTGATAATGATTAATAAAGTTTCTTTCAATTAATTTTCAGCAAGCTTTTTCCCCAATTTAGTTTTTTAAGTGCTCCGGAAGGGCTAGTTATGCTACTGGGTTTCTGCGTGTTTTCTGTTCTCTTATTAAATCGAAAGCGAAGAATCATGCTCCAACAAAAATACCGCCAATTGTGCTGTCTCGGACGTCATAATTCATTTGTTCGCCGGCAGAGCCACCAGTGGCATTTTGTAGTAATATGGACAGAAGAAAAACGTACTGAATACTATTCAGTATGTTTACAAGCTCTGCACTACTCAATGAAAAGTGCAGAGCTTGTAAATCTAGTAAACGTAAGAACTCGTGAGAGGCATACGAAAAAACTAATCTCGACTTTTTCGGCCAGAAACGTACTTCAACATATGAGGTTGATGGCCATTGGCCGAAAATGTAAAAGGTTCTCCCATTCACCGCGTGATGTCGCTGAAGTTCAAGTGTGCAGATTTCACCGCTGACTCTTATTGCACATGCCCTACTACCGAGATTGAATATACTTGTAAACTTCGTGGTGTACTTTGTACTTCTAGATTGTAGCTTAGATGATTCTAGATTGCGTTTTTCATGATTCTGTATAGTTTGTGTGTGAGAATCTACGCTAAACTGCACTGTGTAAAACTGCTTTCAAACGATTCCGCCTGTGAAACCATGAAGATTGTGAGCTGACTGGGAAACTATACTACGATGCAGGGTGTGAAAAGCGTGGAAGACACATGGAAGAGAGTACTGTCCACAGCATTGGGCGGCAGATTAAGGAACTTCTGTCGGCACTGTTCGGCCAATGGCCACTAAGTTGCGCGATTCGAATTTGTGTATGCGCGCGAATGTGCGTATGCTAAATACCTGCTGGAAGTCTCGATGCTGTCTTGAACTTAATAAAATCTTGGGATGATCTGTGTTGAATTAGCAATTGTGCTGACATCAAAATGCCACGCGTGTGTTGCATAAAAACCTGTTTGTACAGTAAAGCGAAAAATTGTCGTAATATTAAACTTCCTCTTTTTAGATTACCACGGGTAAGTAATTTTCTAGAAGAAATGTCTGAGAATCTCAAATGAAAATCAATATTATTTTGCATTATTATTATTAATAGTAAGTCTTTTTTAAAATGTAATTAACTTCTCTAATTGTGACTATGTGAATTGTCAAACAAAAATTAGATGACTTAAGAGACACACAAAAATTAAACTTAAAAGAACAGTAAACACTCTGAGTGTAATTCTTAACAGAAAATTAAAAATTTTGTTTTCTTAAGGACCCAACAATGCAAGAGAAATGGCTCTCCATTGCTGATGGGAAAATGCGAAAAATGCAGGCAACTCCAAAAATAATATACTTTTGTGAGAAGCATTTTGAGGAATCGGATATTATTCGAACTTTCGATGTCGTAATTGGCAACATTAGGGATACAATACCCTGTAATTTAGTGAAATTGAAATCCAGTGCAGTTCCACGAATTTTCCATGTAAATATTATTAAAAAGATAGATTTTTAAATTTATTGTTCTTTTTGTACCAGACAATGTTATTAAAAATATTTATGTTAATGTTTCATAGGATTCTTCATCCAGCAAAAATGATATTAAGAAAAATCTTAGTAAAAGAAAAGACGCATCTGAAACTATTAACAAAAACAGAAATCATTTGCCTGCAAATTCTGTAAGTAAATATTACTATGTAGATTTTCAGTGACATAATTTTTAAAATGAATTTATTTTTCATTCCTTACAGTCATTGAGAAATAAATTGCAGGTTATTTGTATTGTATACACATAATTTTTTGTTATTCTGCTAGTACCTCAAACAAGTGTCATATCAAAGAGTTACCATATGAGTACATTAAAGGCAGCTCTGTTATCTAGAATTTCTGTGAAATTTGGTTTCTCTTCTTTTTCACCTGTTTGTGGCACCAGCTCTATAGTAAAAAGAAAACAAACACAAATTGGGTGGGGAAAATTTTGAAATCATTTGATTAGAGAATAATGCTGCTTAAAATTACCGCTGTAATGCAATTGTATGTGTGTTGTTAATGGTCATATGTGAAAGAAAATTTACTCTTGAGTAACGGCAGAATATGAGATATTTTGCATACAATGCTTATTTTGAAGCTTTTGGGACATGAAATGAATTTAGTTGAAGGTTTTTTAATATTTTGCCTAAAAACTTTTGACAAAACACTTAATTGATTAGGTAAAATTATTACCATAATTGAAGGAAAGTAGAATTTGCTGAGGTATTGAGTAAATATAGATGGGGTAAATGATAAGATAAGATTATTTTCAAATAAGAAATTATGTTATCTGTGAATCTACTTTTTAGAGAAAGTATTTAGCGCCAATTTGGGGAAAATGAAATCCTGTGCAGTGCCAAGTATTTTTAATGTAACTATGATTTGAAGAGATAAAATCTTAAAATTTATTCTTTTCTGTATTGGAAAATTTAATAAAATATACTTAAATTCATGTTTGGCAGAATTCTGTACTATGCAGAGAAGATGATAATAGGCACAGTCTTGGTGAAAGAACTGAAACTATTAACAAAAACAGAAATCATTTGTCTGTAAATTCTTGAAGTAAATATTACTATGTAGATTTTCAGTGACATTTATAATTTTTAAAATTAATTTATTTTTCATTTCTTACAGTCATTGAGAAATAAATCACAAGTTATTCCTATGGTATACACATACATTTTTGTTATCTGACAGCCTAGTGACACATCAAATGTGTACTGTATCAAAACGTTAAGGTCTGCTCTGTTATCTAAAATTTCTGTGCAATTTTATTTCTCCAACAACCTCTTTGTCACTTGTTTGTGGCACAAGCATGCTTTCCTCCGTGGTACCAAATTCTTAAATTAGAGTGGGAAAGTATTGAAATACTTTAATTTTAGAATAATTCTACTTGAAATTAGAGCTGAAATTGCGTATGTTTTGGTTATGGTCATGAAACTTTTCTCTGTGACATGGCAAAATATTGAATCTGAGATATTTTGCATACAATGTTTATATTAGAGCTTTGGGACATGAAATTAGTTTATTTGCAAGTTTTTAAATTTTTTTGTCTACAACAACTTAAGAAAAAACACTTAAAAGATAAGGTAAAATTATTACCATAATTGAGGGAAAGTAAAATTTGTTGAGGCATCGAGTATATACAGAGGGGATAAATAATAAAACGAGGAGATTATTTTGAAATGAGAAAATAATCTTATCCATGAACATACTTTTTAGATAAATATTTAGCACAAACCTTTGTAAAATACAACAATATGCGTCACATCATGAGATGTAGAAAGGGCTTTTTTTGAAATAGAAGACAAAATTGCCTGTTAGAAGATTCATCCTGAAGAACTGATTTCACCATGACATCTTTTGCAAATTGGGATAGTAATAGTTCTTGAAAATAGCCCAAATAATTTTGTTTAAACATTTTTTTCTTATAAATATGTTATATGTATTTTATGTTTGACACAAAAATTAAATCAATATCATTTAAAATTTCTGTCTTATTAATTCATTATGTCCTAATAATGAAAGAATTGGAATGTCAGAGGCTAATGAATCAAAACAAAAATCTTGTTTCGTTGAGGATGTGGAACATGTGTAGTGTGGCCAATTTTCTCTGAATAGTTGATGGGTCCCATTAATTCGTCCAAGTACTTATAATTCTTCCTTTGGAATGGAAACGAGCACTAGTATATCACAGGATGCTAATTAACAATTTGATTTGAAATTATGTAATACTATTGGTGTGAGCTTGTCTTATAATGCTAAATGTTAATTACTAATTACATCTGTGCCTGCATGAAGCACAGCATACTCTGCAACCTTCTAAACTTTTAAAATGTATTTGAGGCACTCATGAGGGTAATTCTATGTAAAGTAGTAGACTGTTCACAGTGTTTTGCGATGATAGTGTTTTATACAAGTAGTACAAAACAGACACTATTCTTTAGTGTGTTGTAGTGAAATGACTGAGAAAGTATTGATTTTACGTTTTTTAAGAAAATGTATATTAATAATTACCTTGAAATGTACTAATGCTTGTGCAGATTGGAAATAATTTTTATATTAATATTAGTCATATGAGCTAGTTTTATTGTCCTCAATTAATCACTGGGAAGTACTCTATTGAGTTAAGATCAAATGATGACACCAACTTTTTAATTTGTTAATGTTTTGGCTTTTATTAAATGTTCCTGAAGGCTATAACAAACAATTTTCATTTATCTAGCGACCAAATTTTATACATGATGATATAATGTACGAATTGTACATAATCACTGAACATTTTAAAATGTTGTGGACTCGTTTTAAGTCTCAAACATCATGCACCTAATTCTGAATGCACTATATGCAAAACAACACTCTTCTATAAACACTTATTACCCTCTCTTCTCAGAAAGGTCATGAATGATGTGTCTGGCATCATGGAGATCACTCTGTACCAAGTGATATCAAATTACAAACACATAAATTGTTTGTTGTAGCCCCGAGGAAGGATCTGTTTAACCACTCCTTAGCCTTTTTTCCTCACGAAGGTCATGTGTGACATCGCTGGCCACATGGCTAAATTTCTCCCCATTAATTTTATTGTATGAAATAATTTTATTTAACAAAGTTGCTAATATTTTTAAATAATTGATTCTTAATAGAATATTTTAAAATCTTATGTTAAATGTATATGAAGAAACATTTTGCCAAATTGTAAAACACGTAATCTAGTTTACAGGTCTGCTATCTTGCTGTATACCTAACTGTAAAAATTACAACAGTAAAAAGAGAACAAAAACAAAAAAAGTTAAGTATTTTACTTTCCCAAAAGATAAAACAGTTCTAAATGCATGGCTTAAAGCATGCCAAAAAAAACTTGAAGATATAAACGTTAAGACAGGTAAGAAATCATTAAATTATTTTACAATTTTGAATTACTTTTTTTGTGAAAACTGTAGTATTCAGAGGTGTGGAAATTATTACAGTTAAAAATTGTATTTTTTTTATTATTAAATAGTTTCAGAATAATTCGTTTTGTATAGCAATCAATACACTGAAATCTGTATTGCATTCAGAATGATTTTTGGATACACCTTCTAAGTAACTAAGTTAAAGTTAAAAAATGATGTTTGAACAATACTTGTAACATCAATTTGCTTTTTCGCATATTTCCTACTTAGTGCAGAGAGAGGGCTGCACCAAAAACGGCGATATTTTCAATAGAAAAACTCATTTTGTGGGTCCTTCGGTACCGAAAAAGTAGATAGTTCTTGTTTCTGCGGAGTATGTTGTTAATGTAGTAGATGTAAGTAATAAATAACTCCGTCTTTCTCGTTATTTCGCGAGACTCCACGTTTTGTGGGCTCTTGATATGGAAAAATTGGGTTAGGCAAAACGGGTCTGTCTGTGAACTTTGGCGTCTAGGCAGGATTTTCATGAAAATTGTTATTACCCGATCGATCTGGCTGATGTCGCTGCCCCATGAGTTTAAAATGGATTTTTTATTTTAGGAAATATTTTTCATGAAGCCTAGATGATATTTTCAAAAATTTCCCAAAATGACACATTATTTTCTCTAAAGCTTAGTAGTTAGACGAATTACAGAGGAAACAAGTCCTATATAGCCGTTTTCGAAAATTCTATTTTCTCTCATTTTTTGAAAATTGCTAAGTTACAAGTAATGCAGGAAAGAATGTGTTGTTTTAGTATCACTACTTTGTGGCCATGAAAACATTTTTAAGGATAACTTTGCATAAATGATTACAATAAAATAGTCGATAAATACTTGAGCATAATTTCCTGCTTCTGAAAATAGTATATCTTAGTATATTGGAAAGTGCATTTACACTTATAATTATTCTTGGGTTTTTATTTCTTTGTGCGCCAGGCCTTGTCTTCACGATGCTGTATTATGTTACGCGTCTTCCTCGGTCGTGCCGTAATCGCGACCGTTTCGAGTGCGACAAGAAATAAAAACCCAAGTATATGGCTACATTCCTTGAAGAATGTGTTTCTTTTAATGAAGAAGTACAATTTTATGTGATCATTCTTTTTTCAGATTGGATTTGTGAAGAACATTTTACAGATGACTGTTTTCATTATGTTTTAACAAAGCTTCGTGTAGAAGGAAAAAACCCAAGAAGAGTCAAAAAACTGAAACACGGTTCTATTCCAACTCTTAATTTAAATTTACCAAAACTGCGAAGAAACACTATAACTGAAACTAATTCAGAAATTAATAGTGATGATCAAAATGTTTGTTCCCATAAAAACGAACAATTTCGGTAAGAAATCATAAAGTAATTCTGATATTTAAGGGTAAATGAGAATGTTTATGATCAGGGGAAGAAAGAAAATACCACGAGTGCTTTGGAAATTGTCGATACGATCCCCAACTCGCGAAGCGAGGAGGGAATTTATCTGAGAATTTCCAAAGCTCGAGTGGTATTTAATAGGGCTCTTTCACGAGTGAAATTATGTCCAAGAGAGTTTCAAAATGCGTCAAATATTGAAAATGTCATATAAAATCAAACGTAATACATAGGCGGTTTATTGGAGATCGACAAAGCGATCTACCTCCTAACATTGACGAGTTGCAGTTTGATTGGCCAGAAGGAAAAAGTGGTAAGAAAAATCGGGCAGAAAAAGCTATAAACTTTTTTAGATATTTTGAATGTAGAGCTAATAACTGTGTATTAATTTCATGTGTGAAATAGTCCTATTAACGTTTACTAGCAAACATTTGACGTCACCAACGCTGTGAAATCTTTTAAAAAGAGTTTCATGTGTTGAAAATGTCTTTCATGCTCAGCTTTGTTTATATATATGTTCATGTCATTCGTTCAGTCATTCGTTCGTCATTCAAATAGCCTGAAAAATGAATTGAGTGTTGTGTACTTGACTCAAGATCAATTTTTTCAAGTAAGATTATCTGTTAGATTGTAAAAATCAAGGACGAGAGAGACTTGACGTGGGCCATGCCGGAAGAATACAAATTAGCATGTCTATTTAACTGTAGCCAGATCAAGCACAACTTCAGTTAGACGGTCATTTTCCACCTTGAAAAGAGTGAAATCTCGCTGCAGATCAACCATGTGCCAAGAAACACTATCTTCGCTGTCAACAATGTCGATTGAAAAGTAGTTACTTTGTAAATTTCGTAACGATGTTCATGAAAATTTTACACTTCTGTTTTGGAGCGATTTTTGAAGAAATCTCGTCAAATAGAGCTGACTTTCCAGTAAACTTGGTAGCCTCCACAAGGTGCGGTATACTTAAAATAATGTTTAGGATTCACCACTGGTGACAGGATTTTCGACACTAGCTAGATAGCCAGATCGAATTCAGCCGCTCTATATGGAGAGGAATCCTAGTGGCCGGTTGCTCTGATCGGTGGATTTCCGTTGTTTCTCCGATCAACAACTGGCGAATGCTGGAGCAGTTCCTTCGTCGTGCTCTTTTACCACGAATCTTCCCTTCGTCGAGCTCTTTTACCACGAATCTTCCCTTCGTCGTGCTCTTTTACCTCTTATTTAACCACGAAATCTTTCCTTCGTCGACTTCTTTTACCACGAATCTTCCCTCTCGTCGTGCCTTTTACACGATCTTCCATTCGTCGTGCTTTTTACCACGCTCTTCCCTTCGTCGTGCTCTTTTACGCGCATTTCCTTCGTCGGCCTCTTTCCTGCGAAATCCCATAGTCGTGCTCTTTTAAACCGCGATCTTCCTGTCGTGCTCTTTTACCGGCATGCTCTTCCTTCGTCGTGCCTTTTTCCACGAATTCCTTTCGTCGTGCTCTTTTACGCGAATCTTCGCTCTCGTCGTGCTCTTTTACTCGCGAATCTCCATCGTCGTGCTCTTTTACCGGATCTCCACTTCGTCGTGCTTGTTTAACCCCGCGCATTCCTCGTCGTGCTTCTTTACGGCGAAACGTCGTTGTAAATAGAAAAATGTTAAATTTTCTCTTTCATAATGTGTCTATATTGTATTTATTTGTAATTGTTTTCAAATTTATTTGGTTTTCCAATTTTTCAGACTGTATTTAGTTGAGTCACCCTTATCTTTTCTTTATGGGTCTTTTTCCTTTCCTTTAACACAATACCTTAAAGAACAGTTTAGGAATCCGGTTTGTCCGGTTGGAGCGGAGCCCTGATGGTGGGAGATATCTCTGTTGGGAATGTTAAATAATAGAATATTTTCCCTTGATAAGATATCATAAATGCAGAATAACTATTATTCATCTGGAATTTCCAGACGGCTGAGACCTGCTGTATGGCGCGTGTATTTATTTTTGGAATTTACCAGACGACTAGACGCGCGTGTATGGGCGATTGTCTAATCGCACCAACTCAGTCTATAATTTTTGTAGATCCGCCGGCAGATCATATGTCGAAGCCATTTTATAAGGTATCGGGAGAAATAATTATGGGTAGGGGAGAGTTTTGATGACCAAAACTCGCTAAATAAGTCAAAATATGCTTTTTAAAATAGGTAGTTAATTTGGACGTAAAGAAGAACAATGACATATCGAAACAGTTCGGCATTAAAAACACCAATCAGGTGGATTGTACGATGTAGATCGAGGCTTCATAGCACGAATGCATTAAAGAAACGCATATTTTATCTATTACAGGTGGTGAATCTCCGGATGATTTCAACCTTCAGTTATCTGCAAGTCTCATTATTGGGATTCACAATAGATTCACGTTAAATCCAATGCTGTGCTGAAAAAGAGGCTGCAGTTTAGGTTACTCTAAGACATTTTAAGATTCCTATTTACTTTCTGATAGATTTTCAAGTTTGTTACTTTAACTTTTGTTTAGCAAATTGTTATGCATGTTATGAACGAAGAGAAGAATTGTTCTGAAGTCTTTGTTTTTGTGTGGCGTAAAAAAATATTGGATGCGCTGCAATAGCAAGCATTAGTGAGTATTTTAGTAGATTCTTCATATACTTTTTTTATATTTGATGATGAATTAGATTCATTTTTTCTCTGGCTCTTCTTGATTCTTACCTAGAAAGTGTGATAATGTTGAACTCAATTGACTATATTGAGATATACTAGTGAGTCACATACTTAGAATTTAATGCAACGCTTTCACTATAACCACTGCCTTGTGATAAAATATATCAAATTTAATTAGTGTTTACATAGGTGAAATAATATATCCCAATAATGTTTTGGCTAATCAAAGACATTTTTTCTTTTCTTTAAACATTTTTAAGAGTTAGAAAATGTGAACTTTTAACAGTTTTCAAGCATATGACAAGAAAGGGAAACGACAGATTGAATAGGACATTATGTTCAACGAGAAAAAAATTTTATTTGACTGAGCCGCCAATCGAAACTGGAATAATTTTTTACACTTACAATAGAATATACATTACATATTAAGCCCATAATACATTACGCATCCGAGGTAACTTGGTGCTTTATTTACTCTCGTCTATAAACGCTACAATACTCTTAGATATCGGCAGATCTGTAGGTTGAAGGGCGTTAGAAACGTGTACAAGATATAGTGCAATTTTGTTCGTTCCTGAGCGGGTACTCGTGGTCTCGCAAGCTAAGAAGTTTCAGTGAAGGTTGGGAAAGGAAAGATTATTGGTGATTTTTCACGTGGGTCGATCCTGAGTCCTCCCATGGCCATGGCAAGTCAGTGTACTGACCGTTTCTGTTCCGAAATTCTTATAGCTGCTCGCCACGACCATATTTCGCTCGGGGGGCGGATACATGTCGGGGGTGTTGCTCCTTTCACAATACTATAGACATACAGGACACTTCGTGTTTTTTCCAGCACGACAGGATTGTAACAAGTTCCATTAGCGCTCCTAGTGTAGAACCTGGTACTTCAGGGCAATAAAGACATCAGTATGATTTTCTACGGAAAAATACATTTTAATTGACCGTAAGAAAAAGACTCATTTTAAGTACTTTTATATTGACATGCTAATTAGGGAAAATAATAATGTCAAGAGATGTTTTAATTATATTCCAAGAATAAATGGTTAAAATGCCAAGATTTTTCTTGCCTTAACACTTTCAGTGACATTGGTATTTTTTTTCATTTGCTTTCGTTTAAAAAGGACTATGCACTCACCTACACTCCTCACACATAATATTTCCATTTGATAAATATGGATTTTGGCATAATTGTTTTTGACTCAGTTAATGTGCATGTAACATTTAAAAAGTCTATCGAAACATAATTAATCTTAGAAAAAAACTAATACTAACTTCATTTAGGTGAAAAAGAGTTGCATATACGAGGCGAGGCAGCGCAACTCGGGGATTTGGGGCGTCGCGAAATTATTTCACGCCCGTATCGATTAATACCGCATGGAGGCCCGCAGGTGCGGAAACAGCACGATCTTTGGGGTGGGGGTTGTTTTAAATAATAATATTGTATTTATATTCTTATATTAATGTTTGTGACTGATACATGCAATATCATTGTTAAATAATTACCTATTCGACAATAATTCAATCAGTTTTGATCTGCAATAAAGGAGGTAAACGAAACTGTACCCTTTTTGGTATGGGTGGGCTAGCCCATGTTCCTTCCTGGATCCGCAGTGAGGCCAACAATGGGAGCGTCCAGCTGGGTGGAATTAATTGTCTATAGTCAGCGCCGGCACAAATGGTGTGTTTAACAATAAGGATAATATATCAATAAAATAATGACTAATAATATAATAATAAAAATATATATAATAATAAATAAAATATAATAATAGTAATAATAAAATATATAATATAATAATAACAAATAATAATTAATATAGTCCTTAATAATAATAATAATAATAGTACTATAAAAAAATATTATATGAATCTCGGTAGTTGCCATTTCATAGTACATGACCTAGTTGGGTATGGATATTTTTAAGTTTTTCTTGAATGGCCGAGTACTCAAGTTCTTTTAAAATAAAAATCACTAATGGTTAGTAGGCATAATTGTCTTTATCTTAAGTATTTGTAATTTGTGGGACATTCTTGAATATAAGTTTTTCTGAATTGATTGTTGTGATTTCCTGAGAGCAAAGTGAATTGGTCATGGAGGGCCAGGCATGTGATTTATTGAACATGATTACATGAACACTTCTGCATTGTTGTATGTTCCAAACATTTTATGTCCGAGACTCAATCCGTAATTCAATGATGGTTCCAATCTTAATACCAAATTGCAGTCATTCTGGTTCCGATTCCAACCAGTAAAGCACTGTGTCATCGGATAATGAATCACACAGAATCTGGGGATGTGGATTCCTAAAGTTAAAATCAGATTGCAGAGTATTCTGTTTCAATCCAGACCATAGTGATGCTGTGTCATCGCGTAGAACTGAATCCACATGAATCAGGGAGTAATGGTTCCAATTATTACAACCAAATGCGTGCCTACTGTTTCGTTCCAAGCCAGAAATGCAGTTATCAGTAAGAAGTGAATGCTACAAGAACAGGGGATAGCTTTATGGACCTAATCGTGGTGAACTGGTTTCAAATTCTGAGCTTTGCAAAGAAGACACGTTCATTTTGTTGATAATTCAAGGTCAAACCGAGTATACGCCCCAGTTTGTTGAGAGATCCTGTCACAAGGAACCAGTGTGCATCTTACGCTTATGTAGGTAGGCTTTATCAAATCTTTTTTGGTTAATAAAATACGTGTTATTTATATATTTGCTGTGATACTTATGCATATTGATTTTGATGCTTTTGGTTGAGAGGTGGTCAGTGGCACCAAAGGCCACGGCGTGTGTGAGCCTTCCCATTCCTTGTTCTATTTCCTCGCGCCTTACACCACTTTCTTGCACTACAACTCACACGTGCTAGGAGACGGCACGGTATCCTTGTATGCTTTCCAGGCTGGTGTGGGTGGGGGTGTGGGCTGTGTGGGAAAGATATCTGGCTTGGGGGAACCCGCTAGCCCACGTATCTTGCCATCCAGCGGAGCAAGATCACGCCATACCTCGACAAAACATGCACTACTTTTAACAGCATAATTGACTAGCAATGACACGCAGGTGTAGAATCAATCAATTGATTTATCTGCTTTTTGTTATAAATAAATTATTGTCCATAAATACTTCTTTTTAAAGACATGTTTATTTTTTTGTTCCGTTTCTTACATTAGGAAGCCAACAAATTAGAATTAAAAAAAAATGTACATTGGGTGGTGATAGATGGCAGCTGGCAAGAGTATGTGTGCAAGTCTCGAATATGCTAGTGAGACTAAAGAAAATATAACAAATACGGGAGTATGTTGCCATTTTGAAGCCCTACTAGTTACAATTTCTCACAGGAACTTGCGGAGAAATTTATGCGCTCGGTCGTTGTAAGTCGCTGCTCTCGATGAAGCGCTGGGGGGACAATCTTCAAAAAAGAAGATTGCAAATGTTGTACTGAGCAATTGAGTTTAGTTAATATTCCAAAAATATATACTATATTATATGTGTCAATTTACTTATTTCAGGTTTACCTCTTCAAAATAAGAGAAATTCCACTTTCTTTCAAAAAACTGTTTTAATTTTTGCTTTATTTCAAACAAAGGCGAATGTAATGTGAAAAACGTTAAGTGTTCTCGAAGCCATTTATTCTGCAGTTGGTACAACTTTTCATATGAGTTTTCTTCTCATGATTTTCATTGGGAAGATGAAAACATTATGTTTTGTATGGTTGTTTTTTTTGCTGCCCTCAAGAGCTTCTTTGGGGGAGTCGATGTATTGAGATAAACTTAATGCTAAATCTTCAAAGCCCCACGTATGCCATCTCACATGGCCTTTAGCAATGTGATGTTGCAAAGGAAATGGCACTCTGTACTTATTCCCAAAATCTTGGGATATTCCGAATAGCGTTAAGCTGCTTAAAGCACTCAAAAATTGGTTGAAAAATTCTTATCTAGGCAAAAATTGCATCGCAGTAGATAGAAACACTAAAGAAAGTAAATTGTTATTATTTACAAAAGAAATTATACATTGGTCAAAAAGAAAAATAATCCAGAAATAAAACTAGGTGGTGCTTACAAAATTTTCAATTAATTTTTTCGTCTTTCTAATAGTATAACTGAATAGAATAATTTCAAGAATATTATAATACAAAAAGAACTACGTCCTAATTTGGCAGTTTTCTTTGAAACAAGATGAGCTATTTTTAAAGAATCGCATTTAACCAATGCGATTCTAAATTAGACCTCTTTTCACACAACTAATGAGTTTGCGAAAACTTTCATAATGAGTTTACAAGTCTTCCTCAGCAAAATGATGGTGTTTACATATCACTGGAAAAATGCATATTAAAGATGTGATGATCTTTCAAAAATGATTTACATTTGTGTAACTTGTTTTGAAGTAGTTTATTTTGCAATACATGGGAGCTAAATATTTATGAAAACATTAGCTATTAGAGCAAAAATTGTATATCTTTCTGAATAACTGCGTACTTAAAAATTTTTTTTCGTCGACTAAAAAAAAAAATTGTGTATTTTACTTTTCATAACAGATAGTGAAAAAAAATCAGAGAATTAGGAACACTTTAGGTTTTTGTTCTGCTCCGGTTTTACGTGAAATGATCAAAGCAGTTGTTAAATTATTTTTTAACCGGCGGAGAAGTTTGTATTTATGCTTTGAGGTTGTTGCGTGCAGGGTTTTGAGTGACTGTTAACTCTTAAGGATCAAGTTCAATAACTAGCACAGAAAAAAAATTGGTAAGTTGGAAATTTTGCAGGTTCAGTAGTCATTATAACATTGCTTATTGTTACGAGATAATCGGCGAGAAAGTGTGTGAGTTATGGCTTGCTAGTTTATTTATAATATGTGTAAATGGTAATAAAACTGCGATAATGCAAATAAGTTCCGTTTGGTGAATAATGATTTGAACACTTAAAAAATCGGAAAGCAATTATTTGTTACAGATATGGATTTGCATGTTATTCTCACCTTGCGAAAAAGGAACGGCGTTTTCATTCTCTTGATAATATATTACATGTTGACTAGAACGCAAGGGATCTGGACCTCTAATGCCTGCATAAATTGATCTTTTCAGTTGAAGTGAATCTTTCTACTCTATCGGACAGGGGAGTGATGGATAAATTGAGATAAATCCAACAGAGGAATATCAGTAACTTCTGGAATTTTTCTTCGCTTACAAATAAAGCATTTCAAGGATTCTAAAAATGGTATTTTGAGACTTTATTTTTCTGCGTTTATATTTTTTCTTTATATTTATTTTGAATGAAAACAATGAGAATATTTCTTTTTCTGTTCCTTGTACGTGTGGAAATGTTCACCAAATTTGGAATGACACTCTTTATTATATTATCCACATATTTTGCAATGCAAATGAAATAATTGAAACATTTTTTTGTGTTTATACTTACTAGCGAACAGCAGGTTTACGAGCTCAAGTTTAATGTTGTTTTGTAACGTTTTATTATAATTTTTTCCATATTAAGTTTTTCTTAGTTGTGGCGTGTGAATAGGGATTACATTGTGTCAAGAAGTTAAGACCGGTTATATATTGATGCATTTGCTGCAATTTTTTTGTAAATAGTCTTTGAACATTGTATTAATGTTTTTTTCTGATGAAGACTAGTTCATTATGAAGAGTTTTTTTTAAACGTATGCTGGGGTGCTATTTTACAATTCTTAGAACTCAAAAACTGTAACGGGAGATGCACGAGATGTGACGTACATTTTCATAGTTTCTGTCAAAATTCTTGTGTACATTACTAATAAGCTTGTGTGAACTCTTAAGAGCAATTCTCACATTTCTTCTGAAAATGATGTTACACTAAAGCTTGCCATTTTTATTTTGTTCTTTTTATAAATTTGTATCCAATTCATATTTTCCAGTAATGTAGAAGGTTTTTGAAAATTACAAAACTTTGAAAATGGGAGATACTCGATTGAGTAATGGCTAATCGATATTCTACCCTAAATGTGTGTGACGACATTTAAAAAATCCGGTTCATGTATATTACTGGAATGGGTATATTAGAAAATTGCTTCAACTTTTCTTAAACATAAAGTAAAGGAAAATAAATAAATTAAGACATTTTGAAGCAGTGGTTAGTGCTGGGTGGTTAACCGAATCAGTGCAATATACACAGTGTCATCACAAACAAGGGTCTCGTTTAAATCATAACCCACGACTGGGAGCATCTGTCTTGAGGCAATTTGGCAACCAATGAATTATTTTTGAACCCCTTTCACTTTCGCCATTTTGAAGTCGTGTATTATTAGGTTCGGGTAGTGAAATGCTGCTATTTAGTTTGAAGAAGGAAAAAAGCACTATTATATTTGTCTTTGGGTAGTCTTCTTTCCCTCTCATTCATCTTCCCAGAACTCAACTTTAGGAAGAAGAATGACTAAAATTGTAATTATAAAAAATACTATTTTAATGAATTACTTCCCATAATTATTAATTTCTGCCTATTAATATTTTATAAATATTTTATTAGTTTTATCAAGGTTTTCTTGTTTGATTTCCAGGTTTTAGTCTCAACATAGTGCGCTGGTTTTGAGAGCTATATTATTCATTATTATTATATCTTTTATAAAAATGACAATGGAAGCTTGATGGTGATGTTTCTCTAGATCTTTCTAATTTCTCTCTGAGTCGGCTTTGTTAAGTAATGATTATTTTTACATTTAGTTAATAAATCGAGATATCAGCCATAGAATACTACTATCTTAATATGACAGTTTTTGTTCTAGAGCATACTGGACAGAATTGCAGAAACTGACGTATTGTTTGATCGTCTCATGGCCAATCTCACCCCATCCACCCATACTGCTGCCTCGCTCAGCCTGAAATGATTCCTTCGAGTGGAGCACATACCTTACCGTCGTAACCTTAAAAGGGAAAAATTCAAACAGGAAAAGTTTCTGCTGCTTATGATGACTCTACTCCTCGGGCAAAATACGCGGTTGCAAATTACACGAAAAGAGCGATGCTCTTCACACATGTAGCTAGATCAAATAAGATTTTATATTTTGTGTTACATGTAAATTGGTCTATGGTTTAGCTTATTGTTCAGAGTGTGGGCTTTCAATGAGGACCTCCGGGGTTCTATTCCCGAATCGGGCAAGATTATAGGTGAGTTATCCTTGCAATGTGGCAGTATATCTCCTATGTGACGATGAGAAAAGGTTAAGAAGACCGAAAACATCATGGAATGTAAAACATTTTCTTTGAAACTTTTATTTATGCCCAAGCTTCATGACTATTGAAAAATTCAAAACGCTCTTTTGGGTACAGTGAACGCGTAGCACTGACTTGCAAACACCGAGCAGCATTGAGAGCCTTCTCATGGCAAATCAGGCATGGCGCCATTACCTCTTTGTTGCCTCGCTGGCGCCGTTGCTCTCTTCCGACTCGGGACCAGCCGCCCTCCGATGCGCGTTGCAGTTGCAGCATTGGAGAGTCGTAGCAGAAGACAGGAGAAGCAAAAAGTATAGGCGACGCTGTGTTTTCTGAATGAGCCCCATGTTGCTAAAACGATGATGCGAACACTAGTCAGGGTCCCTCTTTTTAAAATACTGAAAATATATAATTTTTAACTTAAATTCATTCTTAAATGATATTTAAGTGTGAAATAAGCTTTTCTTGAGGGGATTCAGTTATAGGCTGTATCACACGAGTATTGCGTTGACGCGCGTCATCTAAAGCAGGTGGCGTCAAGCGAACCTCAGGTGAACAGTCTTTTGCGAAACTGAACACGAGCGCTCTTGGCGACGTCCGTTGCAGTCAAGCGCGTCTTCTACGACTCGCGCGTTATCTTTAGTAACGTATTAGCTTGAGCTGTGGGTCAACAGCGTGCACATTAATCGACGCAACTGACGTCACGAGCATTAGGTGACGCGCGTCAACTCGACGCTCGTGTGAAAGACTCTGTTACTCAAGAACTGCCTTTTTTATATATTTTTTAACGCATTATTTTGAATTAACATTAGCGACTTACTAACGGGGAGGTCATTTAGATTTTCCCTCTCCTTGCATGGAAATGCAATGGAAACTGGTATCTGTTGGCGACCTCTACCGCCAACAAAGTTCTCTAGAAGTCAAATATTATGTTAACAATATGCATTTAACGAATCCAATAGCAGACATATAATTTGTAGTTTTTCATTACGTCCCTGATAATTATAAACAAGGAAGTAAAACAAAAAGACATTGATAAAATGAACAATAATGGAATATACTTGACTAATTGTTTAATTAGAGGACTATTTTACGGTATTTCATGGGTACACTTTATAACATGGAAAGCTGCTGGTTGATGGAAGGATGTCATTCACTGACACAAGGAAGGAAGAATAATAGATTTATAATTACAATTCTACAAATTAAATTAACACATTGTACATAGTCACACGATAAACAGTCGATGGAAAATTGCATCATAAATACCGAATAACCCAAAAGAAGTGTTACAAACTCATCTGACTTGTTGGCTCTATAAACATCTCATGCAATAGTTACACATGCGGCTTCAATGGTGTAACGGTTAGCATATCGAGATGTTGTACCGAAGTTTACAGGATGAAACCCAATTGAATCAGTTGATTTTTAAGGATGAAAAAATCTTTCCCTGTATTCCTCGGAAGGGGAAGTAAAGCTGGCTGTTCCATGTTATAGATTTACTGTATGTAAAAGATCCTCAAGCCCCTAAGCTAAATTTAGAGGGCTTGTGTCGTCGTCCGAGCGATACCTTATTTCCCCGTTAGATGGTAAAGGAGCGTGGCAAAATTGGCGTGGTCAGACGGACGAGCGGGCACGATGGTCCGAGTCTCGCCATGTAAACTGAACTTTAATTACGATAGATTTGCCCCTGATACGTAAGCAACCCGTCGTACTGTCGTG
The DNA here is from genome assembly GCA_017312745.1 of Gryllus bimaculatus. Taxonomy (NCBI): domain Eukaryota; kingdom Metazoa; phylum Arthropoda; class Insecta; order Orthoptera; family Gryllidae; genus Gryllus; species Gryllus bimaculatus. Next base: position 1,117 of record BOPP01000368.1, on the reverse strand, counting down.
TTTGGCGGGTTCACCTGTTTGCGTCAGAAGAGATTTAGTACATGCAACCCTGAAACCAATCTACAATTGCCCAATAGTCAGTGTCTCGCCCACTTTTACTAATTTTCTATACTAACGAAAGTACATCAATATATCAATTGTTGACGTTATCAATATTAACTGTAAGTCAACAAATATTGCATTTTATATCCTGCATAAATAATAAATTTTTTATAAGAAAATATCAAGTGAGCTGGTTACAATACCTGCCCATCCCCCGAGAAAAATTCTGGGTGCGTCTCTGGCAAACAACGGAAACTGGGCGACAAACCCAATCTAATAAAGCACTCATTGGCCTAGAAGTTGAAGAAAATATTTACATTCTGCACAGCATTCTGATTCACGTTTTGATCAGTAATATCTAATTGTATACAAGTCATTGTATGGTAGTTATTATGGCTAATCTGTTTGCATTTGCCTAAATGTTTCCGTATTAGAAAGGGGGAGAGCGCTCTCCACCCGGTCCCGCTGTTGTGACGTCGTATGTTTGGGGACGTTCCTCTGAAAGATTTCGCGTTCCCGTTCCGTGCGTATATGTGCAGAGCCGGGATTAATATTTTGTTGCCGCCTGTAGGCAACATTCAAAATTTGCCGCGCCTGTTTTTTAGAATTAATGTTACATTTCAAATTGTTAAATTTTTAGAAGAAATTTCTATTAATTTGTTAACGTTTGTAAACTTTAAAGGTAAAATTAAATTTTGGTAATTGTTTTCAATAAAGATTAAATTTTTTTGATAGCTAATTTTGGAATAAAAAACTGTTATTTCAAATAGAAGTAACCGTTCAAACATATTAACGTCATCAGTAACTGAAACATTTAACATTAAGGAAACTAAAAAACATCTTTCCAAAACTTTAACAATTGGCCAAACATGGTTGTTTTTCTGTAAAACGGGGAGCCTTTTTAACTTTCAGATTTCATAAATTACTTTTCTGGAAATTTTTTCCATAAAAGGGGGGGGCCATTTTTTTTTTTTTTTTTTAAAAACCCCTGGGGTTCCTTTTTTAAAAAAAAAAAAAAATTTTTAAAAGTAGGATAATTAAAAAAAATAGCTTGTATTAAATATATCTCTCTCTT